>JAADWH010000254.1:0-31351 GCA_023335995.1 Globisporangium nagaii
GAATTGGCGTGTGTTAGCGCAAACAGCAAATTTGCCCTTACGAAACGAGCAACATATCCAAACAGCACAACGGAATTCTAAAAATTGAAAAAGTTATCGACCAAAACGTAGGTGGGTGATATTACTTGGCGCGGACTGTAAGACGAGTTTTCGACAAAACACATCTCAGATATATGGATGACACAAACTCGACGAACAAAATGTGGACACGCTCGGCAATTTCTCTCGACTGACAACGAGGAGCGACAAACCACCAGCACCCGCCCCATATCCCTCCGCGAGAAGCTCGCAGCAAGCAGTAGCTCGACTGCAAAGGGCAGCAACTCATTCTTACGCAGGCTGGCTGCCTTCTCGCTCTCGTCGTCCCAGCATCTCAAAATGCTACAAGGAGATCATTGTGGGATATACATACAAGTTTGCTGCATGCTTTTAATGATGTTGATACAATAAGGTCAACAACATACCAAAACATATACAAGATGTCTGTGCGAAAACTACTCATACTATAACCAGGAGCGGATGCAAGACATGAAGATGTCTCGGACGTCGTCACTAATTCGCGAGCGGGAGGCCATCGCATGGGCGGATTAGCTTTCGAGATATCACGGAAGGATCTGAGACTCCTTATCAACCATCTCGACACCCTCGTACGGCATATGCGTGATCCAATTGTCCGCGGCCAAGATTCGCTTGCACTAGAGAGCGGCGATAAATAATATATTCGATAGCGGTGTGATATAAGCGATACACGCCTCAGTCTGTAACCAGTGAGCTCGCTAAATGAAAGCTTTGGTCGAAGATCACGGATCGAACCGTACTCCGCTCTCTTTAACGCATGACTTCATATAAATCCAGCTGCGTGAGGGTGAGAAATACATCGAAATCTCTCTGTTATCATCAAGTAGGCGACCAGAAGTATGGATTTATCTGGTTGCAACTGTAAAAAGAGTTGGTGGTGCTCAATTTGCCGTAGTTTCTTGGTATCTGTTGGTACACCTTGAACTAGTAATCGCCTGATTATAAAACTGTATCATAACTGTACCATCACTAACAGCAATGCGTCGCTGATCGGCGATTCGTAGTTCCCGCCATGGAGCGCGTTGTCCAACATAACTGACTGTACTATGCGTCTGTGGAATGAACAGGGAGTGTCGGTACTTGTCAATTTATCCAGCCCATGCTTCACTACTAGTTTAATCCGTCAAATATTGTGTGGGACACACCAACTTCAGTACCTCATTGATGACAATTACCGATCAATACCGGTAATACGGTCGATCCCCTAGTGGCGTCATTCAATGATGTCATGGAGCATTCCAGCACTGGACAATGAGTGTATTATGAAGTAATCATCACTGGGCGCAATCATGTGCGGAATGATGGTTCCTGCTCTTTGGGAAGTGAACTGGTGACGTGGCTCGACGCGACACCTAGGTTCAAGTGAGAGGCACGAGCCAATCACATCACGGGGAATGTTCCTATCAGACTTCAACTGCAAGGTCGACGGGTTGAACCTCAAGTGAACCTAAGGTTTTATATCAAGACAGTAGGTTTATATCTGCATGTTTGAGGTTTTATTCCTAAAACCTCTAGGAGCCCTTCGAGTGATTTAGGAGTAGCAAGATAGCAGCAGTTGGCAGCAGCAGGAACCAGGACTACATTTGAACTCAGTTGCAATTTTACCTTCCACCACTCAAGTCGCCTCCAATCCTCTCTCCGCCCTTCAGCTCGATCTTCGCCAGGACTGGCATTCGACTCACACCTCAGTGCGAGTCTGTTTGCCTCTACGCTTCCTCAACACTCGGGATCAGTGCCATCTAGCTGTTCACTCCCGCGATAGCCGGATAGGTCTGAGTCCCATTTCACCTCAGGCAGAATGAAGGATAGTTTTTGAGTAGTCCACCGCATGGATAGTCCAATCGATCTCACCTATTGATCCGAGGAGGTCAGAAAGTCGCAGCACGATGCTTTAAACGATTTGGTCGATTAGGTAGTTTACAAGAAGGTGGAAGTGGGAAACTAAGGGTATCGTAATACCGAATCACGATCTTCATAATGCATTTTACTGAAAGTGATCTTATCTGACGCTAGCTACCTATTGAAAGAGCCTTATTTGTCGTGCTATAGTTGTGTCTGTGAACACCAAACAGCAAGAATTCGATAACATTGCCCATAATGCTCACGTTGACGCAGAAGTGAATCGCTCAGCTTTTACCCTAGGACATTAAGTTTAGTCCATAGGGTATATATCACACACCACTTCGAAAAAATGCTCTTTCTAACAACGTCCTCATAAAGGGTGCTTGTACTAAAACCGAGCATGTCGAATAATAAGCATAATTTCGACAAGGCACTAAAAGAGCGCCTATTCTTTAAGAGCTGTGCTCAAGCGAACTCGAATCTCAGCCCCTGCATCGCCAGTCGCCGTCGTCCCGCATCTATCCACCCTGGGGATTGACTGTCCCCACACCGCTTGATCCCGAAATCCTCTCGCCAACTTCATCACCTTCACCGTCCTTTTCCTCTGCGTCTTCGAGCTCCGATGGCTCACCACGACCAAGCTGTTCGTCATCACCCTCGTCTTCTTCCTCCACAAGTTCGGGGAGGCGATGGTCGATGGTCGCGAGCCCACCACCCTCTTCCTCCTGCTGGCGGAGCAGCTCGCAGATATCCTGCAGATTCTGCTCCTTGCACTCGAGTTTGATGCGGCGGAACGCCTCGAGCATCGATGGGACGCTGAAATACGTGAAGCTCAGCTGTCCGTAGAGATTCTTCTGCGACTCGTAGCACGCAAAGTTGAACGCCTTACGCCAGCGCTTCTGAACCTCAGCCTTGATGCGAGCCTTGCGATCTGCCTTGTCTTCCATGAACAAGCGCCGGGACTCGAGGATGCCATCACGGAAGATCATCCCGATGCCGAAAACCGTGACGGCGACGCACGTGCCGACGAGCAGCAGACTGAGCAGGCTCTTGTTGATCAGCGACTCTTCGTTCATGTCGTTCAGGCGGATCATGACGCCGAGCCAGAGCGTGAGGAAGAGCTGGAGCTGCGTCACGCTTGCGATCAAGTTGTCCGAGTAGTCGCCGTACGGCTGGAAGTACAGCAGGAACCACATCGTGACCAGGCTGTAGTGCGCATAAGGAGCATGATGATCACACACAGGCGTTTAGATGAGTCTCGGCTTGTCGCAGCGAGCAAACACATACGAAATAAAGCAGCGCCTACCAGACAGTGATCGCCAAGAGCACTTGGTCGACGCTCCCATTCTGCACAAAGACGATCACGCCGCTCAAGAACAACTTGCGAGAGAGATCGACGACCTCGAACCACCAGTACTCTTGCGAATCTGCGCGGATGAGTCACAAACACAGAGCAGTCAGCGTTTGATGATCGAAGCCCAGCAATGGTGGACTTGTCCCTGGCGCTCAAACGTACAGTCTGCATAGATGAAGCCCAGACGCGCTTCCACGGTGGAGTCCTATCCGCGAGTTCATGCCAATCAAACACAGCAAATAACTCGGGTCAGCACGCATCCGAATCAGCGCCTCAGAGCTTTGCGAGCACAGTGACAGCAGCGCACCTTCAGGTTCTTCCACTTCATGTACTTCTCCAGCTCTTCGTCCTGCACATCGATGTTCTCGATATCCTGCACGCACACGCCATCCTTCGCGTGCTGCTCAGCCATTTCGTTGAGCCACTTCTTGCGCAGACGTCTGCACTGCGGCTTGCGCAGCAGTCGCAAGCGCTGAGCCACACCGCGATCTTGCGCCAAGCGGATCAGGATCCAGAAGAAGAACGGGATGCCTACGACCCAGACGACGACGCCGATCATCGCAATGACGCCAAATACCGCCCACGTCGAGTTGTAGCACACGATGCGCCGATCCACGACGAGGTACCGCACGTCGCCGACCTCTTGGCAGTTGAAGATCATCAAAATGGTCTTCGACACAGTCGGGTAGAGGAACAGCGCCACCCAGCAGTAGAGCTTCAGGCACTTGTTACGGTATGTTAGGTAGTTCATGCGCAGCTTGACGCGCGCTTGCCACACGCGCAGGTTGCTCCGGATCGTGCGCTCGAGGATCTTGCCGCCGAGCACCTGCTTCGTCGGGCACGTCGTGTGCACCGACCGGAAGAGCCCGAGCTTCGGAGTCTTGACTTGGGACATGCCGAACTCGCGCTTCAAGCGCCTCGCTTCCGCCTTCACAGCCGCCGTGCTCTCGCGCCGACGCTTCGAACCCGCGGCGGCATCGTGCTCGTCGGCGCGACGCAGCTCTTGGCGTCCTCGCCACCACATCCGAGCCAGAAGAACCGGGTTCATACTGGCTTCGTCATTGCGCACTTTCTCACCTTCGAGCACAGGGAAGCCGCACTTGAGGCAGTTGCGAGGGATCAGCAGCAGCTTTGCGCTGTAGCTGCGCATGCCCGCGTAGAAGTACGTGGTGATCACCGACAGTGTCAACGCGACCAGGATCACCGTCACACTTTGTTCACAAGCACAAGATACAGAAGCACAGCCCGATTAGCCAAGATGCATGGAGGATCTCGAAGCGCATCAACGAAGAAGATACGCACGTGAAGTCGAAGTAGAAGGTGGTGGAGATCACGCAGTCGATGCCAGCGATCGCCACGAGGTCCTAGAACAACAGCAGCAGAGAACAATGCAATAGCCCGCATGGGCAGCGACAGAGTGAGCAATACTGCCGAGCAGCTAGATGTCTGCCTCTCGAGGACAGCATCCAATCCAGGACGCACCAGGTTGAACTGCTGCGACACGCTCATAATGCGCTGGATGTCGGGCGACCATTTGATCACGAACGAGTCGCGAAAGTTGCCGAAGATCTGGAAAAAGCCGATGAAGATCTTGAACTTGCCCGGCTTGATTGGGAATGGACGCGACGGCGGCTCGACCTCGATGCCGAACAGGATCTTGGCGTTCTTCTTCGGCTTGTGCTTGAACCGATTCTTGAGCTGCTCGAAGCGAGAGAGCACGACGACGGACTGTCTGCGGTACCGTTCCTTCGCAATCTGCATGACGCTCTGCCTTCTTTTCGCCGCGGCGGGAGGCTTGAGCCGGCGATCAGCTTCGGCTTTCTCGAGAAGCGCGATCTCTGTGAGGTCTCGCAAGTAGTAGCGCACACTGGCGATCGCAGCGACGACCGCAATGACGATGAAGATCGGGATCACGAAGTTCTGCCACCGGATCGACGCGCGCACTTCGGCATTCGCTTTATCGCACGCTGCATCAACAAAGCAAAAGTATGGTGCGGATTTCAGGTCAGATACGAGGCGAGAATACTACCACCAACTCGCTGCTCTCTCGAATCTGGTACTCACGGAGACACGAGTTGTCTTTCGTTTTCTTGTATCGATCGGCACAGACTGAGCAGATCGCTTGGTCGTATCCTTCCGCGCACGAGCTGTTCGCTGGCTGCGTCGATTGGAGCTCGACTGTGATGTCCGACTGACACGCCCCAGCAACCTGCACAATGAGGTATCAACATCCCCCACAAAACCAATCAGCTTGTATCCACGCGATCTGTGCTTTCTTTTTCGACGCACCTCGCAGACGTAGAATGCTTTGCCCGCGATACAGGAGAAAACGCGATCGGCAGACCAGTACTTGTTGAAATCGCCCGACGTCCCGCAGGCGTGGAGCACTTCGGTGAGATTCGCGCCGGGTTCGGCAAACGGCTTGCACGGATCGTCGCTCTTCCATTGCGACGGATCGCAGCTGCGGAGCTGCTTCGACTGCGGTGCAGAGAACAGGTAGAAACCCTCGGAGGTTCGCGGCGACGTCGTCCCGAACTCGGTGCCGAGCGTCTCAGTCGCGCGGCGCACAGTCATGTTGCATTGCGCACCGGTCGGACAGTTGTAGCACCGCAAGCCGTCCATGCTAGTTGGTACAACACGCCATTGCGATCGAACATGGTTAGTGCCATGTCTACTTTCGAGACCTCCCAAGACTCTACACGTTGCAGTGCCTGCTGTACCTGTACTTGTTCTTTGGACAGCGCGAGCACTTGTTGCTGAGGATACACAAACCAATCGGCAGCACAAAATAGCATCAGTCAGAGCGAGAACGACGACCCAGCACCCTCGGCACCGTCCCACAGTGAACGTACGCGTTGTCTGTCGAGTACCCTGGCTCACAGGGCGACACCGTCACCGCCTGGTGGAACGAAATATCTTTCTCCTTCTGAGGCAGCGTGCACGTCATCTTGAGATCGTAGACGTCGCTCTTCGGCTCAGCCCAGAACGTCGCGCTTTCGTATGAGATCACGCCGTCGACAGCAGTGGTGTAGTCGTGCGGCTTGAAGTCCATAGGCGAGCCGCTCTCGCCAGCCACCGGTGCAACGACACACTCAGTCTCTACGTCCAGCACCTCAATCTGACCGTAAAGGTCGAGTGCTTTTAGCCGCGGCCACACCAGCATCGACTCGGATCTGCTGTTGTTCAGCGGCTCCATCGGCTTGAACGACTCTTCGTCTGGAGGCTCCAAGGCGGCAAGACCGCTGAAGACGTTGCTGGGCCACCACAGCACCTGCACGTCGCGCGTGTTCGTCGCAATGTCGTACAGCGAGTTGCTGGCCAGCACACAGCGCTGGCACGGGTACACTGGCGCCGCGTACTCTTCGTACGTGACCCAGAACATGCAGCCGCCGCTCGGCGCCACGTTTTTCTCGCACGTGACAGCCGTGGTGCTCACATTTACCGTCGTCTCGTAGTAGAACGCGCCACCTCGAGCGACCGCCTCGTTCCGAAAGAACCGAGACTCTGCGATCTTTGACCCGTTCGCCGCCTTGATGTACACACCGCCGCCGTACGTCGCTGCGTTGAGCTCGAACGTGGACAGCACCACGCTCAGTGCCGCCTGATCCGCGACGAAGACCGCTCCCCCACTGAGCAGTGCGAGGTTGTTGGAGATCGTCGTGCTGCTGATCGTGACGATGCTCGAGTCTAAAAGCGCAATCGCGCCGCCGCTCTCAGCATCGTTGAACTGGAAACTCGTCCCTGCTGTGATGTTCACGGTTGACGTAACTTTCGCTGCGATGGCACCGCCCGTCTGGTCGGCGCTGTTGCCAAAGAACTCGGTCGAGTCGATCGCGACGGCGCTGCTGCGATCCGCGTAGAGTCCGCCTCCGGTTTGCGCAGTGTTATTGACGAAGCTACACGACGAGAGAGTAATGCGTCCATCGGCTGCGGCGACGCCACCGCCAGCCTCATTCTTCCCCGTGGAGTAGACACCGCCATTGTCAGCAAAGCGTGTGCCTACACCGACGAGGAACGCGTCACGACCGACGTACACACCTGCACAGAGCAAAGTCACGACAACAAAGATCAGTTTCTGAGCAGCATTTTTATAGTTGTGCGGAACTTGCGCATGGAGGGACAGCACGCACCACAGCCTTGACCCTTGGCGCTGTTGCCCTTGATGAGCGACGTGTCGAGTGTCGCGCCAACGCTCTCGCCCGTGTCGAGGTAGATGGCGCCGCCAGAATCGTCGGCGTTGTTGCCGAGCACTGACGATTCCGCCAGGAACACTTGCGAAAAGTCTTGCGCAAAGATCCCACCGCCAAAGTTGCTGGACGCTGGCATACACAATGAGAGCAACATCAGTTAGTCTTGAGAACACGGCACACACTCGCACGCGAGTCAGACAGCTAACAGGTGCCGGGTGGGTACTCACAGCTGGCGCTGATCACCGACAGGGTGAAGTACGCCCTCGCGTTGTTGCCAGACGTGTACACGCTTCCGCCCGACTCGGTCGCTTGATTCTTCGAGAATTCCGAGTCCATCACGGTCAGCACCGCACCAACCTCCACTGACGCACCGCCGCCGGACTCAGCGCTCCCTTTCGTCAGAAGAGACCCCGTGATGTTCATAGCTGTGTTTTCGTCGCTGAGGAAGACGAGGTCGCCTCGACGGACGTCAAGTGTGAAGTCCTGGTTCGCTCGTCTCACAATGTACTCTGTGCCAACGACTCTCTTGAACACCGCCGCCCAGCCGGGAGTGAGCAGCGCCGAGTCGCCAGTGATCGTCGAGTTGTCGACCATGGCCTCGGACTCGGAGTCGACGGCGACGGAGCCGCCGAAGAGCGCTCGGTTGAGCAGCAAAAGGCTCTTCTCAACCACCAAGCTCGATAGCTTGTGAGCGTACACGCCACCGCCTATCCCAGACTCGTTTTGCGTCGCCCGATTCTCCAGCACGAGGAGCGACGTTCCGCTCATGCTCGACGCATCCAAGTAGATCGCACCGCCTCCGTCTACCGCAGTGTTGTTGTAAAACACACTGCCGCTCACCTTGACGCTATCCGCGTTTGCGCTCTCGACACTCAAGCCCGCGCCGCGGCTCGCTGCGACGTTGCCCGCGAAACTGCAGGATTTGACGATCGTGCCGCTGGCTTTGCTGACGAACACGCCGCCTCCGCTCTGCGCGCGGTTCCTCTCAACTGCCAGATCTGTAAGCTTGATGGATCCTTTTCCCGAGACGTACACTCCGCCTCCTTTGCCTGTCAGCACGACGCCGCGCGTAATGCGGAAGCCTGAGAGCGCACAGTCCACCACGCACTCGATCAGCGCGTTTGCGCCGTTGTGAGCATCGCTCGTGACGAAGTTCGCATCCAGGAGCGATCGCTGGGAAGCTTTGTCGCTCCACTGCATAGCAGTCGCAGCACTGCTCAGGTACAGCCCGCCTCCATTCTTCGCCTCGTTGCGCTGGATGGCGAGGTTTGAGTGGTTGAGAGCTCCTTGGTACACTGCAACGCCTCCGCCGGCGTGGTTTGCGCTGTTTAGCTCAATCGCAGAGTTCATGAACAGACAATCGGACTCGGATCCAAAGTACCCTCCGCCACCGAGGTTCGTCGCTGTCGAGTTCTGGATCAGCGCATTCGAAATGACGCAGTTCAGCGAGCTCTCGGACGCGACCCCGCCGCCGCTCACAGCCAAGCCCGCAACCACAGTGAACCCTCGAACAGCTGAGTCGTTGCCAGTGACGTACAGTCCGCCGCCAAAGCCCGAGGCTTCATTTGTATCCAACATTGCTGCTGGAGACTGAGCTGATGCAGGCAAGAACGAGGCGGACTCCACGTACACTCCACCTCCCGTGACCGAAGAGCAGCTTGTAACGCGCACTTGATCGTGCAGCACGCTTGCAGTTGTCAGGTAAATACCACCGCCGATGCCGTTGTCCGCGACGCACGAATCCACATCGACTTCCCGCAGCGTCAGGTCGCCGTCGCCAGCGAACAGCCCACCGCCACCGATCTGCGCGGTGTTGGACTCGATCACGGTTTGCTCGAGTGTCGTGGTTCCTGACGACGCGGCACCGCCACCGTACTCTGCGTCGTTCGAAGCGAGCGTCAGCGTGCCTGCGACTGTGGAGTCGGCTGCATAGAGCCCGCCTCCTTTGGCAGCCGTGTTGTTAGCAGCTCGAGTGCTTATGATCGTGAGCGTGCACTCGCTTGCGTGCATACCTCCGCCGTTTCCAGTCGCCGTATTCGTCGTGATCTCGACGTTTTCGATGGTCGACTGCTTTGCCTGCGAGGTGGCAATGCCACCACCATCTGGTGCAGAGCAGTCCTGAATCGTGATTCCGCGGAGACTGCTCTTCACGCCAGTGAAGAAAACGCCGCCACCGGAGACAGTAGCAGCATTCCTGGTCACAGTAGCTCGTGTGCCGGCGAGAGTGCTGGTGTCAACGTAGACGCCCGCACCTTTCGAACCGGTATTTGCGTCAATTGACGAATCCAAGAGCTCTAAAGTACTGCCGGAGGCAAGGTACATGCCGCCTCCGCTTGGAGCGGAGCAGCCGCTCAGAACTGCGCCAGTCAGTCGACTGGAGCTCGCCGTGAAAGCGACACACCCGCCGCCAGTGGATGCAACAGAAGCCTGGACGGTGAGACCGCTGATGCTGGCACTTGTCCATTCACCATATACACCGCCGCCTAGAACTGTAGAACGAAGAGCAGACAAAAGTTAGCTCCAGGGCTCAAGAGCTGAGAGAAAAGCATTACATCGCGCGCAACGAACCTGCAGAGTTCTCGACCACGAGTGACTGCGAGTCGAAAGCGAGAGTCTTGTTTGTGGTGGCGAGCACGCCACCGCCATTTCGCGACGCTCTGTTGCGTCGAATCCTCGAGCCTGCCGACGTGAACGTTGCGTCTCGCAGTACTGCGATCCCGCCGCCATCTCGCACGGCGCTGTTTGACGTCACGTCAAGAGCCGTGATGACAGACGTGCCCGATTCAATTGCCACGCCGCCGCCAAAGTTCGCGTTATTGTTCTGGACGACCACATTTGTTGCGGTGGCAGCTCCAGTGAAGAAGAAGAGCCCGCCTCCACGGCTGCTTGCCTTGTTTTTCTCGATTGTCGCTGGAGTGACCCCAGTGACGTCAGAGTTGCCAAGCACATAGATCCCCGCGCCGTCTGCCGCTTGGCACCCGCTCACCACGGAGCTGCGAAGCGTGAGCGACACAGTGTCGACAAACAAACCTCCACCTCCACTCGCGGCCGAGCAGTTCGCCACCAGAGTGTCTTGCAACGTGAGCTCGGACTGCGACGCGTGGATACCGCCACCGTTCTGCGTCGCAGTCGCGTCAGAGATCTGCAAGCCGACGAGCTTGATGTTGCTGCTGGATACCACCTTGATCGCAGCGCCTTCCGTTCCAAATGCATTGCGGATCGCAAGATCCACCAATTTCGCGCCGCTTGTACCAGAAATCGTGAATCCACGGAGTGCGTGCGCGCAGTCAATTGCCGTCACGGCAGCGCCGCGCAGTCCTCGGATCGTGATCTGCTTGTCCACGAGCAAGTTGCAGTTCAGCGAGCCGCGATACGTTCCTTGGTAAACGAGCACCGTCTGCCCCACTGTGGCTACCGCGAGCGCTCGTTGGAGCGACTGAACAGCTTTCGACGCTGTTCCGGACTGCGACGTGTCCATCATCTCCCCCGTTCCTTGCGTGTCGTCCCCGTACATGCTGACAACGATGACGCTGCTCTGTGGCTCATGGCAAATCGGGTCGCAGCTTGCACCGCAGCTCGCCAAGTCACGCGGGCACACGACTTGGTTACTGCAGTCTTCGCCGACGAACCCGGCTAGACACGAGCAGATGCCATTAAAGCACGCGCCGTTGTTCGAGCAGATCGATGGACCAGGGCACGGGACAGTCTTGCTTGCAGCGACTGCTGCACTGGACGCGAGCTCGTAGAAGATCAACAGCCCGGCGTGCTTGATGCTCCCGTCAGAGCTGAACGAGACGACGACCGACTCCACGTCGCCTGCTGTGGAAAGCAGAAAGTCTCCGTCGCGACGACACCCACCGCTCCACAGCAACGTAGTCGCACCGTTTGCGGTGGCGCTCACTTGGATCTTGTCGAAGTTGCACTCGAGCCAAAACGAAGTCACATTCAGCGAGATCCCAGTCGGCGAAGCAGGTGCGATGCGCCACTGGCGCGTTTGCTGGTTCGCATAGTCTTTCAGGCGAATGTACCCTTTCAGTCCACCGCACTGGAACTCGTCGTCAACAGCAGCAGGCACACCAGCGACATGCTCCGTCGGCTCGCTCGCGATTGTGAGACTGCCGTCCGAGTTCTCGACGCGAACCTGGTACAAGTACGTGCTGCCAGCCGTGATCGCACTGTCCTCGGCGAACGTGTCTGGCCCCGAGTACACGAGCAGCGTTTCGTCGCGATACAGAAAGTACTTTTGAACACCTTCCATCTCAGCCCAGTAGACCGACACGACAGACTGCGAGACTGTAGGAATCACAGGTGCAGCACAGAACATTGGTGCACATGTTAGCGAGACGACAAATCTGCATTCGGGACAACTTGAGCACGCACCGCATCCGATCAGAGGCGGCTGCGGCTGACCGAAGAATCGCGAGGTCGTGAAGTACACGCGCTTGGTCGCCACGCCCAAGTCGCCATCGCCGTTTCTCGCTGCCTGCACACATGAACACATCAGTCACTTGCTGCGCGACTCGTAGAACAACTCTAGCATGACGTACAATCGTTGCGTAGTAGTTCACATTCGGCTGGAGGTTTGGAACTGTCGCAGCGAGCGCTGTGATCGGCACAACCACAGACGCAGCAGCTGGTGGTGAAGGTGCCGCAGTTTGCACCTCGATGTAGTAGCTTTCCACGTAGTTGCCGCCAAAGTCGTCGCACGGTAGCCACTCCAGCAGCACGCTAGTGTTCGTGACCATCGCGACAACAGGGTTGCGCGGCGCCTGCGCTCTCGTGGGTAGCACTGTCGTGTAAATCTTGGGCACGCTGGGCAGGGAGGCGCCAAAGATGTTGTAGGCAGTTAGAACGACCGTGTACTCGGTGAGCGACTGGAGGTCCCCGATCTCACACGAATGGACGAGTCCTTCGCATCGTCCGACCTCGCTGTCAAACGCCGTCATAATCAGCAGGAACGACGTTAGCGGCACACCGCCAGTGTCCACAGGATCGGACCAGCTCAGCGACATCGAGCCACCAGTGATGGCGTTGTCTGCGGGTGACTTGGGTTGCTCTGGCGGACCCACTTGCACAGTGTCGCCCGAAGTGCTACCGGTGAGTCCACTGCTGCCGGCGGCGTTTCCGATCTTCATGTTGAATGTGTACGCAGTTGTCGGCTGCAAGCTCCCGACTTGCACATACAGCAGCGACGGATCGTTTTCCTGCAGCCTTCGACGCTGAAGCGATGCCGGATCGGAGTTCCCTTCGCTCCATCGATGCGCTTCAAGCAACTCCAGGCGCCGGTTCTTTGGCGGGACAGGATTCGGCGGCGCAGCATCCAGGAGTCGAACAGAAGATGGCGCAATGAGGACTCCGTTCGCATAAACCTCGAACGAAAGGCTCCCGGCGCTCACGCCGCCTGTGTCACTAGGCACGACGATCGCGAGCGTTGCAGATCCACCCGACACCTTGACGACTTGGATCGACGGCGGCTCCGACGGAGGGGACACGGGTCCTGTCTTGAAAGTCGCAAACGCTCCGTCCGTGCCCAGTCCGAGCGCATTGCCCGCGAACACGGTGAACGTATACTCTTTGTTCGCAACCAGCCCTCCGAAGGAGAGCTCCGGGACTTTCACCTGCACGTCGATGTCGTTGCCGTTGACGACATAGTATGTGACTTCATCACCACCGTTGTCTTGCGGGCTCTCCCACGAGAGCTTGACCATTCCGCCAGTGGTTGTGCCTTGCGAGATCGGTCCCGTCGGACCGGGAACCGAGATGTACGTCGTGTTGAGCAGCGCGGTGGACGAGTTGTCCGAGTAGCCGACTGCGTTCAGCAAGGAGACCATGAACAGGTACGCCCGTTCGCTGTCGAGTTTCGTCTTCCAGAAGTACGTCTCCGTGCTGTTGTACACAAGTTCCCACACTGGCGTCTTCAGCCTCGAGCTCATGTACACTTGGTAGAAAACGTCGCCGTCGCTGCCGATGTCGACGGGGGGATTCCACTCGACTCGGATGCCGCCGCCCGTCGCGCCGGATTGGTAGAGCGAGTCGATCGCGCCTGACCGAGTCGCGTCCGAAGTCGAGAACACTGTTGGCTGATCTAGAGGCGGGTCTGCAGGGAAGCATCCGGAGACGTCGTTCACAGGGACGTACACGAAGCGGTAGTCTCTGTTTGGCGCAAGTCCGCCCAGCTCCACGGTGACCTCGAGCTGGAACTCGCTGTACGAGACAAAGTCATAAAAGTTTCCCACGACCTGCGAAACAAAGCAAAAGCGTCTCGAGATGAACAGCACGTTCGCGACGACAAAGCGGGTTCAATGCATACAGAAACGTAACAAGCAGCACGAACCTTTCGCTCGTTCAGATAGAGGTCGAAATCGATCAAGTAGATCCCACCTGCGCACAGCAGCAAGCAACCGAAGCGTGGAGTCAGAGCAATATAAACGAGTCTTCCCGAGGAACTGACGCTCGCGAGCGTACCGGTGTCGTTCGGCGAAAACACCCGGACGTTGAGCGCACCGCCAGTCGTGTACGAGAGCACTGGTGCGGGTGGCTGTCCTGGTCGCGTCGGCGCCAGCGTTGTGAAGTTGAGTGCGCTGCTGCTCGGTCCGCGGAACTGCAAATCATACTCGACCTCGGGCTCCAGAGTCGAAGTACTCGCAGCGCCGCTTCCTGAATCCGCATCTTTTCTGAAATACACGACCTCCGAGCTGCCAGGCTGCAGTGGGTCGACTTGGAACAGGAAGCCCTACAATAAAGATGAGCGCGTTACAACTAGCGTTCACACAACGAAGGCGATATCCGATTTGAAGCGATGGATAGAGAGCGAGAACGCACCCCGAAGTCGAAGAAGGCGTCAGGTACTAACAGCTCCGTCACATCCATCTCCACAGATATGTTTGCGTTGTCCGCGGCGATCGTGCCAGATGTGAGCAGCTCGAGGTCTCCTTCGACGAGAGAGATGCCCACAACGTCGTAGTTGGTACTCGCTGCGAGGCTGTACACCATGATGCGGTCCTCCGTTCGATAGTACAGCGCCTGCTGGAATCGCCCGCCACTGCCGTGCACTCGATAATAGAAAGTGTAGTCGAGTTCCTGGTGTCCTCCTATTCGTTCGTCCACACACATGTTCACGCTCAGCGGCTCGTACGAGACTGGCATGGATGGCAGGGTACAGACGCAAACAAACCTGTGTCGATGGGGATCTGCCAGTCGAGAACGATGGCGCCGCCGGTTGACGAGTGCGCTGTGCTGCGAATCCGTGGTGGACCAGGACGCGACAGCGTGCCGCTGAAGACACTGACTCCTTCTGACAGAACACTAGCTCCCACGAAGTTGACAGCCTGGACTCAGAACAGAGTCACCGTACAGGATATGTATCAGATCCAAAGCGATGGAGCGTCAGCGCGAGCGAGCGTTTTGCAATACCTCTGCTTTGACGAAGTACTCGGACTCAGGAAAGCTGACGCTCACGCGAACGATGGTTGAGTTGCCCGCTGCGTCTCCATTCGCGAGCTATCAGCAACAGCAGTCAGCAAAATCATACCCAGTGCACAATCTCGTGAGAAAACGCACGCGCACACACACAGCTTCCTCGTACTGACATACAAAAGCAAATCGTTACCTTGAAATCTGGGTCGTCCGCGGAGGCGATGTACACAGCGTACTTGTCGATCAGAGCGCCGCCCATATCCACTGGCGGCGCTATTTGAACCGTCAACAGCCCGCCGGTGGCATTCACGAGCACGATTCCACCGATCACTCCTGGAACAGTAAAGTTCGTCGTCGATTCTGCAAACGCGGGACTGAAGTCGCCCGTCCCGACTGCGTTCATTGCTGCAATCTGGAAAGTGTACCCCGTGAGCACTTGCAGGCTGCCAAACGCAAACTCCGTGCTGTTGTCTTTTGCGAGGAAGAACTTTGTGGCTGTGTTGTCGGAGGCTATCGTGAGATTGTACCCAGTGACCCAGAGATCCTGTCCGCCCGCGTTCACAGGAGGCGTCCACGCGATGCTGATCAAGCCGCCAGTTGCGAGCACCAGATGTAGATCTTGGACGAGCCCAGGCAGCGAGTGATCGCCATCGTCAAGAATCGTGATCCAAACGAGGGTGTTTGGTCCGATTTGCCCTCCTCCAGTGTCGCTGCTCACCGAGAGGACGAAGTACTTGAGCGGGTTATCGAAGACGCTGTTGTTCGAAATGCGAACGCTGACAGACTGACTAAACTCTCCGTCGGCAAACGCCACAACCGGCGTCGCTATCGCGAAGTCATCCGGGGAAGTCGCCGTGTGCGTCAGGTTGTCGAAAACCGAGATTTTCACACTTGTCGCCGAGCTGCTACCATTCCGTCGCTGCAGAGGGATGCTGACGGCTCCAGCATTCTCCACGACGCTTATGTTTGACACTGCAAAGTCGATCCATCCAGCGTCCCCGTCATCTTGAATGGATACCGTGGCAGTCGCAGGAAGCACCGTGTCGGATCGGTCCGGAGTCGTGTCGTGCAGCTCGAGAACAAGCTCGCGCGGTGTCGGCTCGTACAGCACGTCGTTGATGATCTGGATCGTAAACTGCTTGAACGTCTCGCCGTCTACGAACACGAACTCGCGCTCCGCGATGTCCGGGAGGACAAAGTCGTCTCCTGCTTTCGCTGTGCTGCTTGCTGAGACATCGTAGTAGCAGGTGATGCCGCTCGACGTCCCGTTGACTCGCACCAGCTGAATCGTCACAACTGAGCTGTTTTCAAAGACTGTCGTTTGTTCTGGATGAAAGACCACAGCGCCGCGCTGCGCGACGTCAGTGTCCCCTTGCACCGCAACTGTCCACGCACTGACACCGGCGCTGTTCTTCGTCCGCACGCGCACCATGTACGAGGTCGATGGCACAAGCCCGTCGATCGTCACAGTCGACAGCGTCGAGTATTTGGAGCTCACATTGGAGCTGAGCTTCACGCTGTACTCGATCTCGAGAGCCACGCTCTCGCCGCCGATGTCGTCAGGACCATCCCACTCAAGCGTCAGCGAGTCGAAAGTGCGTCGCGTCACCGCGAGGTTGTAGACTGCAGAGGGGGCTGTCGGATTCGCTGTCGTCGCCTGAACCGCATCGCTCGGCGGGCTTTCGCCAAGCTCAGCGACCGAGATCGCAGTGGTCGTGAATGAGTACACCTTGTTGGCGAAGAGCGGCCCTACCACCACTTGGAAGTACCCGCTCGACTGCACCGAGCGCGCAAGCACACCATCTTGGTAGAGATTCAGGACCGTGATGTTCGCGCCGCCATTGTCACGAGGTCCCCTGAGCGCTAGCACGACATTCTGAGCGCTGGAGCTCACGATCTCTGGCGGCAGCGGCGCTTTCGGACGAGTCGCGTTGCCGTTCGCGACAGTGTATACCACTTCCAGACCGACACCCACCTTGCTTATCGCCGCAACATGAACAGCGTAGCTGGTGTTCGCGTCAATGCCGTAGTAGTCGTAGGACGTCGTGTTCGTCAGCACATCGAATAGAAGAGCGTCACCTTTCATGATCTTCACGTAGAACTTGTCAAGCGGAACGCCGCCCGTGTCACCCGGAGCAAGCCATGCTAGCGTCAACTTACCGCCTGCAGCAACGACTGAGAAGTTCGTCGGCTGCTCCGGAAGCGTCGGGGTTGTCGTTCGAGCAAGAAAGGAGTCGCTGAACGACCCCACACCAAGCGAGTTTGCTGCTTGCGCGGTGTACGCGTAATCCTTCTCGGCGACAAGTCCGGAGCTATCGGCGTAGGTCGTGCTCTGGTAGTACCGCGTGCCGTTTGGCAGTGGCAGCAGCTTTCCATCACGGAAGACTCGGTAGCCCTGGAGCGCCTCGCCTCCCGAATCGTACGGCGGAGTCCACGAGAATCTGATCGAGCCGCCAGTCGAATTGACGAACGCCAGATTGATTGGCGCACCTGGTACTGTGATCCGACTCTGCGTCGCTCTGAACAGCACTGGGCTGAGGGCACTCGAGCCAGCGGTGTTCTTCGCAAATACAGCGTATCCGTACGTCGTATTCGGTGTCAGCGACCCGCGCCGAAGAGTCGTCTGCGTGCCGTTGTAGAGAACCACACCGATCTCGGACACGAGGACGTAGATAACCATCGGATCCCCGCCTCGGTCAGCGGTCGGTGACCAGCTGATCACTTGCATGCCGGTAGTGCTGGCTGTGACATTGAGATTCTGCGGAACTTCTGGCGGCGAGACGTCCAGGGTCGCGGCGTAGACGACGCCAGCGCTCGTAAGAGCCGCACTATCGACACAGGCGCTGATGTCGTTGATTGCGACGACAAAGAACCCGTACGTCGTCGTTGCGTTGAGCCCGGGAACTTTCGCTTTCAGCGTCGTCGCCTTGGCGCTCACGTTTGAGACCAGCTGCTTGTACTGCGCCTTGACTTCGTAGCCTGCGAAGAACGCAATCTCGTAGCTCGTGATGTCAGTGCCGCCAAAGTCGAGCGGCGGCTCCCACGAAATCGCCGCTGAGCCACCGGTCGTGGCGCCGATCGTAGCGTTGCGCACTTCTTCTGGCAACGTGATGAACGTCGTCTTTGCTGCAAGCATGTCGCTCGACTCGCTCACACCCTGGCTCCAAAGTCAGTCAATCGCCACACCAGTTAGTCGTCACATCTCACTTACGCCTTGCACATCTAAGACACGCGCATATCAGCAACGTACCGCTCCGTTGGCTACTCTGTACTTGAGTTTGTACTCCGTGGAGTATGCAAGTCGACGCATGATGTACTGCGGGCTCGGGCCGTCGTAAATGTCGACGAACACGCTCGGGGACAGCGGCGACGTGGCTGATAGGACGAACTTGGTGATGCTGAGACCTCCCAGATCCAGCGGAGGCGCAAGATCTAGATACAACGCGCCGCCAGTTGACTTCGTGACGTTAACCACTGGAGGCTTGCTCGGTATAGACGGAGCTCGAGTCACGAGCTTCACAGCCGGCGAAATGGAGCCATACAAACCTTCATAGTTGAGCGCCTGTACCGTGACGCTGTACTCTGTGAGCGACTTCAGTCCGTACACCGCAACGCTCGCGCTCTGCGTTTCGTACCGAGTGATCTCTGGTGTTGTGCTATTCTCCAGCAGTCTGGTCACGTTGACTCGATACAACAAGACGTCTGCCCCGCCCAAGTCGAACGGAAGCATCCACGTGATGTTAGCAGCGCCGCCAGTGCGCCATACAACCTGAACTGCCTGAGGTGCAGTCGGTGGCGTCGGGACTCCCAAGCGGAAAAGAGCCGGCGCCGAGAGGTAGCTCTCGAAGAAACTGTTTTTCGCTGCAATAGCGACGCCGATCATGGACTTTGCGGCCAGGTACGTGACGTTCAGCGAGTTGTTGAACGTTGTGAACTCTCGCGTTGGCTCCGTGTCCGATGTCACAACGACACGATACGACAGAAACGTCGCGTTTGCCAGACCTTTGTTCTCAGGAGGCGACCATGTCACGTTCACCCAGCCGCCCGAGAGAGCCGCGACCTTGACGTCTTTCGGCGGCCACGGCCGAGACACGTCGCCGTCATCAAGAATCTCGACAAGTGCTGGCACGACCGCACCAACTCCTGCGCGACCCGAGATGACTGTGATGTTGAGCCCGAAGAGCTTGCGGATCTGGAACACGTCATCGTTCACAATTTGCACTCGGATCGACGCTTCAAGTTGGTGGTCAGCAAACGGTACGGTCGAGTTGAGGAGTACGTAGTCGACGTTCCGCACCGCACCGTCGGCGACATCAAGCGCATCGATTCGAACAATCGCTTTGCCACTGAACGCTTTGACGCGGACGAGAGTGACAAGGAGATGAGTCGCGGTCGACTCAGCCACCGAGTACGACGCCTGGGAGAACTGAATCAGGCCACTGTCGCCGTCGTCTGTGATGGTCACGTTTTGCGAGCTGATTGCTCCGATCGCTCCCGATTCAAAGTCGATCTCCATCAGCTCGATGTAGAAGTACCGGTCGGGGTCGTCGATGACGTCGTTGTTGATGATCGCAATGCTGACTGTTTGCTGCTTTACACCTATGTTGAAGTGGATCACGCCTTCTGCCGTCCCCACGAAGTGAACACTCTCCAACGCGGTTCCATTGATCGTCCGGTAGCGACATGCGGCGGGAATCGAGCCGCCGCTCGAGCGAATGACCGTAATCTTTATCGTTGGGCTCCCCTCCGACACGCTCGCAGTGCTGGACAAGAAGTTCATCGTTCCGGGAGACACCGGGTCCGTCTTCATGACGATGGCGCCACTCCAATCTCCGACCTCAATTTCGTTTCGTGCGCGCACTTGGATCGCATAGTGCGTACTCGCTTCAAGATCTGCAATAGTAGCTGGCGACTCGGCGTCGAGGATCGTCCACGACGAGCTGCTGTCGATGTTATCAACCAAGATGTCGTACCCGAGGCTTGCAACAGCAGCGCCACCAGTATCTCGTGGCTGTTCCCACTCAACCTCGATGTTCTCGTGCGTGATAGACAGCACCGTCACCGTCGCGATCACTCCAGGTTGAGAAACAGCGGTGGTCGACACCTGGACAGAGTCGCTCGTCTCGCCGTCCCCGACGATGTTTACAGCGCGAACTGAAAACGTGTACTCCGTTTCCGCAAAGAGCTCGACAATATCGAACATGCTCGCAGACACCTTGGCAGCACTCACAGGCTCGCCATTCACGAAGAACTGGTACGAAGTGATCGCGCTTCCCCCGAAGTCCTCCGGAGCAGTCGTTTCAAGACGCACGCGACCTCCAAACGCACCGACAAGACGAGGAGCTGCAGGTCGCGCAGGTGGCTCGGCAGACTCCGTGATCGCAAGAACTCTCGTGACCGTGCCCAACCCTAGATTGTTCCGCGTCTGGACGCTGACGCGGTACTCGGTGTCTGCGAACAGGCTGTAAAACACGGTGCGCGTTAGCGCCCCATCGTACGATGCCACTGTCGCGCCGTTCCGGGTGACGATGACTTTGTAGCCCTGGATCGGAATGCCGCCAGAATCTGGAGACGGCACCCACTCGACGTCCACAAAGCCTCCTCTCGTCTCGATGACGTTCACGGTAGGGGGCTGCGGACTCGTAGCAGGTGCGCTGCGGACGAGAATCGTGGCGGGCGAAACGCCAAAGACGAGCGAGTTGACGGCGAACACCGCGTAGCTGTAGATCGTGTTTGCAGATATGCTGTCCATGTCGGTGAACACTGTGCCGCCGTCCATCGCGTCCAGACGAATTAGAAACGAGTCGTTTCGGTAGACATCGTAGCTCTGCAGCGTGACTCCGCCCGCATCGTCAGGGGCATCCCACGATAAAACCACCGAGCCTCCAGAAGCGGATGCGTATTGCTGCAGATTCTTTGGCATGCCAGGCGGTGTCGGCTCGAGTGTTGTCACGAATACGACTGTTGCGTTGCGTCCAAGTCCGTGAACGTTTTCCGCACAGACCGTGAACTTGTACACGCTCGATGTCTGCAAGCCGAACAGCGTGAGCGCTCGTGGCTCGGTTACATCGACACTCGCGATGACAAAGAAGTCGTCGCTCGCTACCCCAGCGTACACGAGATACGCCAGCACCGTCTCGCCACCTGAAGAGAGCGGAGGGTCCCACGCGACACGCACTGCACCGCCAGTCACTTCTACCACGCGCATGTTTTTCGGCTCGAACGGGATCGTCCCGTCCTGAGTCGTCACCACCAGCTCGTCTCCGCCGAAAAGGAGCTCGTCAGCAAAGCACACAGATCGGTAGTTGAACGCGATCACGGTGAATCCGTACCGCGTGCTCGCCGCGAGTCCTTTCACTTGAGCTCTTTGCACGACGGAGTTGCGGCCATCGTACGCGATCGCCGACTCGGACCACGTTTCGTTCGCTTGGAACCACTGGCGAGCCTGCACGACGTAGCCTGTGATGCGCGCTCCGCCCGAGTCGAGAGGCTTGGTCCACTCAAGAGTCATCTCGCCGGGATCTTCGACTGCGACGACTGGCTCTCCGATGCCGCCAACGAGCGAGGGACCAGTCGTCGTGAACTCAGCCACCTCACTTTGTTGGCTTGTGCCCTGCACAACAAGCCGCAGACATACAAGTTAGCAGATCATGAAATGACTCACGGAGGAGAAGACATCCTGCTGCAAAAACAGCCACCAGGAGCGCCAGCCACTTACGTATTGGTTCTGGACCGAGACCGTGATGTAGTACGTCGAGTCCGCAAGCAGGTCATACATCGACACGTTCCCGATGACCCCAGATGCCGGTTTGCTTTCGACTGTTTGGGTGGCGAGCACGCGATATTTGACGTCCCAGCCGGTGAGATGCGCGACGTACACGGTGTACAAGACCAAAGGCGAGCCGCCAGTGTCGAGTGGAGCGAGAACGTTGAAGTGCAAAGCGCCGCCCGTTGGCTTTGTCAGCATCACGCGCGGAGGCTGCCCTGGCGCAGTCAAGTACGCGGTTTCGAGCGCCAACGAGCTTTCGGTGCCAGCCATGTCTGCAGTGTTCACAGCCCAAACCGTAAACTCGTAAGCAGTCAGCGCTTGCAGACCGCCAATCGAAGCGTTGAGACTGGATCCATTCACTTCGATGACGCGAGTGTCGAAGTCAGGGGGCTCGTCGAAGGAGACTCTGTAGAGCGCGATCTCGAGCCCGCCGAGATCGAGCGGCTCTTGCCATCCGAGCTGAGCGTACCCTCCAGCGACTCCGATCGACTTGAGCCCGACGACGGGTCCAGGGGGATTCGCTGCCGCGGTGGATACCGTCACAGCAGCGGAGAAGCTGCCTCGCCCTCGCTGGTTGAATGCCGCAAGTCTGGCTTTGTAGACAGTGTTGCACCTCAGCCGCGAGACACGAAGAAGGTTTTGTCCAACCACGTCGTAGCTCTGGACTGATTTGTTGGCGTCTTCAAGCTCAAGGAGGTACTTGACGGTGGACGCGGACGGACCGCCTACAAACGAAGGCTCGGTCCACTCAAACACCACTGCTCCTCCTGCGACGGAGCTCGTCCCTAGCGCTGGGCTCCCAGGAAAGCTCACGCCGCCTACGTCCTCAACGCTGACTGTCATTGCACCATTTGAAATGATGGCACCTCCTGTTGCGTTGCCGAGACTCAGCTCGAAGCTCCCCCATGCGTACTCGTCGCTTGATCTCAAAGCGATGTCGATGAACGTCTGCAACTGGCCAGGCTCGAAAGAGGCGACGACATCCACGTAGGTCCCCGCGACGAACGTCGACAAGGTTGACGTGACGCGCGCTGTCACAAACCCAGAGCTGCCGCGATCTCGCACGAAATAGATCCTTGCAGTCGGCGAGCTCTCGTACACTTCGACAGATCCGTCCTGGAACCCGATTCGCCCAGCGTCATAGTTGTCGATCACCATGATGTCGCTGCGCGTCTGCACTCCCAGCTGACTGGAAGTGGCAGTCGTCAGCGTCAGCGAGATGTTGCCAGCAGAGGCTTGATAGTCGTCGTCATTCGGAACCAGCAGCTCCACAGTCTTTGTGTACTCGCCAGCTGCAAACAGCAAAATACCTGGGATACAGCACGAGAAGCAGCAAGACACCAGTCAGCCAGTCCCATTTGCGACCCAATCGGCAATTCTAAGATCAAACTCGAAGCACGCACCGGAATCGTCTCCGTCCTCAGATGGAGAACACGATGCGCCGAACGACGTCTGGTCGCAGAGCCAAGCGACTGTGAACGAAATGGTGTCTGCGATCGCGAAAGTGACGTTCTCTTCGACGGTCGTCCCGTACAACCGCGCGACGTCCACCGACAGATACTCGCCTTCTTCGATCACGAACCCGCTTTTCCTGAACCCGACGTTCCCAGGTTCCCCGGAGTCTGTCGAATACGTGCTCTCGAACCAGTCGCTCTGGCCGCCGTCAGCGATCGCGCGGATCTGAACTTGGTACGACGCTGCCACTTCGTCGAGCCCGTCAAGCACCACTGTGTCCGGACAGACAAACGAGTCACCGTTGAAGTCGCAGCTGAGCGTGGTCTCGAAGACTGTCTCCAGCGACGACACGTTCTTCGCGACAACCTCAAGTGTTAGAGCACTGCTGTTGACGACGATCGGTGCCGAAATGGAGAGCTCCAGCTTCGTCGTCGATGCGTACAGCAGCGCAGTCGACGGGGTCGATGGCATGCCGCTTGGGGTTGAAAAGCGCATCTCTGTCCAGTTCCCTTGCCCCGCACTGTTGCTACCGTACGCTCGAACTATGTAGGACTTTGCCGGCTCCAAACCACTCAAATCCAGCTCGCAGCACGAGAAGACCGACTGCGCCACCACTGCGTCAGTCATCGCATCTCGAAGCTCGTAGTTGTAGCTCAATCCGGAGTATCCTCCTTTGTCACACGGCTCTTGAACACTGATTGTAGCGGATGCCGAGCGGACATTGGCGAGCGTCAGTTGCGGCGGACCTGTCGGCGCGCCGTACGTTGCTGTTTGGAATGTCTGCGTGGTGCTGCTCACGAGTCCCATCAAGTTCTCGATCTCGAGTCGGTAGGTGTATTCTTTCTCGGCGCGAAGATTGCAGTGCGAGAAGTTCGCGCCGTTCGCTGTCTCGGAAATGGGCACACCTTCGACGAAGAGCGATCGGCGAGCAATTGGCGCGCCTCCGGTATCCTGCAGAGCAGTATGGCATGTCAGTGCGCGTCACCACCACTGACGTGTGTTTTCTAACTCCACCACGCTTCGCACCTTTGGAATCGTCCACTGAAGTCGGATCGCCCCGCCTTGCGACGACACCAGCTCGAGCGTTGGCACATCTGGTGCTGTAGCAGAACTGAAAACAAAATGTGTCAGCGTATCTCCAGTCGCAGCAGTGTTGGCGCGAGCACGATACCAACAAGCAACACAAAGTTACCTCGTCGAGGAGAACAGCTCGGCCGAGAAACTGCCGTTCCCGATCGGATTTCCAGCAGCGACGGAAGCCGCGTAGATCGTAGAGTGCGTCAAGCCGTCGACTATGCACGTTGTGGTGGTGTCAGACGCGCACAGCACTGTCCTCTCGTCGAGAATGCCGCACTCGTGACCATTCGTGCCGCGGCAGCACATTCCGCTCGTGAGTTCGCAGGATTGGAGGGTGCAGCTCCCTTCTGGCTCGCCAAAGCGGAGTATGCTCATGCTGTCATCGAACGTGGTCACAGAGCAACCCACACACTCGGTTGCTGCTGCACTGAGGCATGAACGCAGAAACCGCACTCTGCCGTAGTAGCGGACGAGCTCAGCAGCATAGCCGCCCGTGTCCACAACCGGAAAGTGCGTGATGTTAAGCGATCCACCGGACTCGCTTGTGATAGAGTACAAATCGACGGCTGACGGACCAGACGGCTCGAGCTTCTCGATGCGGATGACGTTGTCAGTGTCTGCACTGGAGATGTTGAACTCGTTGAACGCCATCACGACAAAAATGTACCCAGTGTTCGCGACCAGTTTCGTCACCTCCAGTGTCGTCTTCGTCGGGTTGCTGATTCCGTCGTATATCAACCGGTTGGTCGCAGTTGCTTCGAGCGAGCGCTGGTAGACTCGATACCCTGGCAGCACAGCAAAAGTGGGGTGGGTCATATACTCTCTCATCACAGATTAATGCATCAAACTCGCGCACCTCTGAGCGCTCCACCGCCGGTGGACTCTGGTGCCGTCCATTGCAAAACCAGCGAGCTTGATCGCGTCTCCAGAATCGTGAAGACAGGCAACTTCGACGGTGCGTGCGCGGCGCCAGTGGTAAACCTCAGCGACTCGCTGTACTCGGTCTCACCAATATCGGCCACCGCCGATGCCGATACGAAGTAGTCCGTGAAAGGCACGAGACTGCTCAGTGCGACTGGACTCGCGGTGGAGTCTGTCGAAAGCGTGCGCGAGATGCCGAGCGCTGTGGAGAGACGGACGTTGAACCCGCTCACGACGGCTCCGCGTTGATCTTCCAGTGGCGCGATCGCGACGGATGCAGCGCAGCCATCGATGAAAAGAAGCGACGGCTTCAGCGGTGGGTACGGAATCGACGCCGCAGCCGTCGTGGCTGTAAACGCATCGCTCTCCTGCTCGTTTGACGTGAGCTCTTCACAGACACTCCCGAATTGCAGAGCGAGTACTTTCAGCGTGTACGTCGTGGACGCGCTCAGGTGCTCTCCGCTGGCATCTCGATAGACAGTCGTGGTCTGTGCGCCGTCTGAGCTCGCTGCCACACTCTTCAGCTTTGCAAAGTTGGCGCCGCTGCCCAGGAAGATGCTGTATGTTGTGATGGGGAGGCCGCCTAGAATCGAAGACCCGAGCATACAAATCAGGTTAGAGAATGTGTGCCCGTGCGCGAGAACCAGCATCATAGCAGCCGCACGGATACCTGTGTCGAGCGGTTCTGTCATCACGATCGAGATTGAGCCTCCTGCAGGTACAGATAATGGAAGCATCGCAGTCATCAGCGTGCAGCTCATCTCGCCACCAAGCGATAATCATCGTGCGATGACAAACCTGTCACTTGCGATATGATCGGTGTCGGCGTCTTGCCTGGCACGCCAGGTTTCCCAGTCTGAATCACCACTGAAGAGCTGAACGCGCTCACGGAGCCCATGGGATTGACGAAGTACGCGCGGAAGACGTAGGCAGTGTCATGACGAAGCTTGAAGACGCTGATCATCGTGCCGTTGACGCGTGAGAACGAATCTGTAAACTGTCGAGCGGACGACTCTCGATGCTGGATGACGAGTATGGTTGCATTCAAAGCTGTGCTCGCCGAGTCATTCTGGAGACGGAATGTCACAGAACCACCGGTGATACTGATCGGCAACAACGGCTTGGGAGCCGCGGGGGCGACGCTGGTCGTCGGCAAGAACGTCAGCAGCATGTTCTGCGGCCCTGCGCCGAGTCCATTCACAGCGCAGACTGTGATCGTTGCGTTTAGAGGGAGACCGAGGTTTTCGAGTGCTGCAGAGTGCGTATCGCCGTTCGGCGTCTCGGTTTCGAGGTACCCGTTCACGAACACCTGGTACTTGAGTGTCTCCACGCCTCCGTCATCTTCGACAGCCATCCATTGGAGCTCGATGTACTTCTCCAGCCGCTCAACAACGTTGAGGTAGTCGACGCGACCTGGGATCGTTGGCGCAGTTGTGCTCGCAGCCAGCTTCTGATCGATGTCAAACTCGTCGCCGTTGACCGTCACGACCGACGCCGTGAGCTCGTACGCTGTGCTGGGTGACAGACCACCGATCCGGATCGTACCGCGAGTGTACACACTGACGGCTTGGTTTGTCACAGTCGACCCGCAGCTCTGAGCGCTTCCGTCGTCGCATTGCCGGTCGCAGATCTGAGGCGCTAGCGAATAGTTGCTCGAGAGAGCGAATTGGCTGCAGTAACATGCTCTGTCTCCCGCCAGCCCAAACGAACGTGCTTGGAGGCGCTGAGAAGGCGTTGCTCCGTCAACGATGAAGTGGTTTTCGTTTCCGCTGTCGTCGTCGCCGGACAGGCTCACCGTTTTGCTCTTTTGATTGAACCTGAGCAGGAGCGCCATGTTGGGGTCGACCAAGTTCGATCTGTACCAGCTGAAGATGTCACTTGGTTGCCGAGCACCACTCCACAATCGGATCTGACCACGTCAACAAACAGAGTTACAAACACCATTGAGCAGCCATAGTTGCAGAGCTACTAAACGTCATTGTAAGGGGTTCGCACCTCGTCCATGCTGCCCGCGAAGTGAGACGCCGTGTTCGCTGAAAGTATCCCCATCGAGTCTAAGCGAGCAAAAGGTGTGAGAAAGGTGCAGCACCAGTGCACGCAAGCACCGCACAACGAGAATCGATCCTACCTCGCCCAAACTGAAGCACCGCCGACCGTGGCACTTCGCAGCTCGAAACGTTCAGCATTCCGCTTGCTGCGAGCAGTCCGTTCACAAAGAAGCCGATTCGATGGTTCGCTTCCAACGAAAACGCCACGTGGGTCCACTCGTTGCCGGGCAAACCGAAAGGAAGAGCCAGAGAGGCATCGCATTTCCAGATTGTGACGACTTCGTCGACTGTGATGCGAATGCTGGAGCTCTGTGTTCCGTATACTGCCAGGACCTGGGGCAGCGCGCTCGCGCCGCTGTCTCCTCTGGTCTCTTGGTACAGCCAAAACTCGAGCGTGAAGCCATTCTGGGGTAGTGCAAACGCACTCGCGCTTTGCACTCTTGAAGATGACGAAAAACGAATCTGCATCTCTTGATACCCGCAGAGCAATCCACAGTGAGTTGGATCGATAGAGTTGAGATGAGCTGTGGTGTTTTCGGAGGCGAGCGGAATCTTGTACATCGCGCTTGCGGGATAGCAGCCCTGGAACTCCACGCCCGAGCCTACAGAGAAACGGGAGCAAGAGAGTGTTAGGAACGCCAGAGCAGCTTTGAGTGCGAAGCAGCACGCTTGATTGACATCACCTGCGTACGCAACTGCTCTTGGAAGTGTGCCATCGCGCTGCCTCATTTGAACTCTGTAGAACACTGGGTCTGGGATCGACGGTTTGGTTTGCACACTGATTTCCAGCATCCCTCCAGTCGCGTCCACCAACTGGAGCGCTCCAACGTGGTTCTCTTGCGTCGGATCAAGAACTGAGATGCTCTTCAGTGACATCGAATCGCTCTCTCCCACCTCGCCAAAAAACAGGAGCTCGACAGTCGACGGAAACAAGATCGGGATAACGTACTCCGCTCTCGTCCACTCGTTCGAAGGCGACGAAAAAGCGGGGCTCGACCAGAGTACTGCTCGCTCGGTTGAGTTGAACCAAATCTCGGAGCTCAGCGTCGAGAATTCTAATCACAACAAAAAAGGCATCGTCAGCATGCAATGTCAAACGTCGCTTCTCATCACTCAATGTCATCGCGCTACCTGACGAGCGGCGGTAGCTGAACGATACAGTCGAGTTTCCCCGGAGCACCATGGGCAGGCTGCGGTACACAGCGGCTCCAGGCGGGCTTGGTTGAATCGACGTGAACGATGCGCTGCCGAACCACTCGAGCTCAACCTGGTGAATCGCAATGATCTCGCTTGAGTACTGCTGGATGTTGTCTACTGCTGCCCCATTGCTGCGAACCACGGTCGCTTCGATGTCAAAGCGCACCACACCAACAAAGCTGCCATTGGGCATGACTCGGATCATCAGTTGCTGGACTTGGTGCTGAAGATCCGCACGCCGAACAAGTACGCTTGTCGAATTCGTGGAGTTCATCATGCTCCCCGTCGCTGCAAGAGCGGTGCCGTTGCTCTCGAACAGAAACTGGAGCGAGCTGGTGTTTGCTCGAAGCTTAAGCTCGATGTACTCTCCCGCTTCGTCAAAGACTTCGATCAGCGGAACGGTCACCACCGCGTACGTGCCTTCGTAAACCTTCGAGCTGTACACGTAAGGTGCAGCTACCTGAGGCTCGCCAGCATGCGGAACCGTAATGAGGCGAGCATTTTGGCGCAGAAAACACCCCAGGAGACTCAAATCTTCGCTTCTCCACTTCGAGGCGACGTCGAAGTACCCTCGTGCGTCTGTTGCCGCGCTGCTCGACGAGAGGAACGAAAAACGCGAGACATCTTCCGCACTGAGCTCGACGAAGACAGCCGAGTCGTTGTACTTTTGCGGCGCCACTTGCGTTCCGTTGACGAAAAACGTCCCGAGAACGTCTGCGCCTGACCAGATGACAGATAACCCCACGAGCGCTGCCGACGACAAGTTGCTCGGCTTCGTGAAGAGCTGGGATGCGAAGCGCTGGAGATCGTACTCCCGGAGTGAGTTCTCTAGGACGTACAACGCGACAGCTCGGTGCGGTGACAGCGCACAAAAGTGATACTTGATCTCGGAGATCAGCGCTGAAGTCGCAGACCACGAGCCGGAATCTTCCTCGTGGAATGTCGCAGTGCTCATCTGGATCGATGCTTGTTCGCTCGAGTCCGTGACGCCGCTCAGTCGCAGTTCGAGAGGGAGCTGCAGTTGCTGCTCGGACCATTCGCTCTGGAGCACAATTGTGCAGTTGCTGATGGTTGCTGCTGCGGAGCTGGCACCGGCGCTTGAGGTGACTGTAGCTGTCATATCTGCCGAACACGCGCTGACGATGACTTCAACACGCGTCTTGCGTGGAAGCAGCCCGCCGTCGATGCGAACGCTGATCACTGCACCGACCAGAACGTCAACTGAGCCCATCGGAACTAGCTGTGGATCGGGCAGTGCTGGCACATCCAGAACGGACCACTGGATCGGGATCGTCGCAGCGTGCGAGACAAAGTCTGCCGCTCGTTGCTTCAGCTTGACTCGCACAATGATTAGCACGACATCCCCTGCCGCCGCATTGCGAGCAAATCGCAGCGTCTCATTGCACCCGTGCTCGAGCGTCATGCCGCTGACGAACGATAGCTCACCTCGCGACGCTGATTCTACAAGCTGCAGGGAGGGTGCTGAGCCGATTTCGAAAGTCGACACTTCACTTTCGCAAACCATATCGCTCACACCACCGATCGAGTCAAGGATGTCCGCAGCGTTGACGATCAGAGCTTGGTGTCGGAGAGAGCTCGTCTCGATCGTCCATGCATCGATGGTTTGTGGTGGCGACGCGGGGTCAGATGCAAATGCCTCTGTGCTGCCGTCGTCAGCGCTGAGTCGTCGATACGCTTGATTAAACGGCGCTGGTTCCACTTCAGAAATGCTGGCTGCTTCTTCTGTTGACTCGATCGCGCCTGACGCTGGAGTTAGCACATGGACGTCGACATCTCTGGAGAAGAGGGTGCGTTTCCTGTCGTGCTTGACGCTGATTCGCACTTGGAGAGTCGCAGTGCCAGCAAATGTTGGAAGCAAGGAGACATCCACGATCGGGTCTGAGCAGAATAGTCGCCACGTCGTGTAGACGAAGCCACCTGCAGCTTTCTGAGCGGACGACGCCCGCTCCATCTGAGCGTCCACGAAGGCGCTGTCTGATCTCCACACCGTCTCGATCGACCAAACGACAGCATCTTCGCCTTCGTTCCAAAAGAGAGTTTTGATCTCGCGAAGTGTATCATTGAGGAAGAGCTGAGCTGAGGAGGCTCCGTCACGGACTTCCACGCTCAGCTTTGGAAGCTCGTGATCGAGAGTCGATCCCGTATTCGTGAGGTCGTCGTTTCGATGCGTCGGCGATATCCGCGGCATGGAGCTTACACTCCGAGCAGCTGAGGATCCTAAGGACGCTTCTGCGGATCCAAGGCGCCGAAAGAACCGCGTGCTCTTCGACTCCATCGTCATGACGGTTACGCTCTGATTTTCTTTCAGGAACAGCAGACTGGAACTCAAGTCGTTGTGGAAGCCGCACTGCCCTGTTGAGTCGAACAAGCAGTCCTGCATAGGGTTTTCTGACAACAGCAACGCATCGAAGCGGTTAGTTAGCTTTCACTCTCAAAACACTCCCAGACTCATCAAAAGCAAGCCCGCTACCTGCGTCAAATGCTTCGGTTCGGGAAAAGACAAACTCCGTGATCCCGATACCAGAAGTGCCGAAGTGAACAGGTAGCGGCGGCGGCACGAAGATTCGTGGCTCTTCATCGTTCAGCTTCACTTGAGCTTCAGATATCCGCCAAGTTGCTTCCCCAGTGACTCCTCCAATCTGCTCAATGTAAGCAAGCATGAGCGATCCAGAGATCCGTAGAGTAACATTACAGCAACAACAAAAATGGAATCCTCACCTTGACAAAGTGAATCTCGACTCCGGTTGGCACGATGATCTCAATCTCAGTCACAAGAGTGGATGCTCTCGCTGTCATCGGGATGCTGCCTTGCTTGATCACTTGCTGCTCTGCGTCGTACAGCGTTACGTTCGCGAAGGTGCTGGTAGGCGTCGATCCACGCCCGTGCACCAGGGAGATCTTCACAACTGCAGCGCAAATAAGAGAAAGAGAGAGAGAGAGAGAGAGAGAGAGAGAGAGAGAGAGAGAGAGAGAGAGAGAGAGA
>JAADWH010000255.1:0-31290 GCA_023335995.1 Globisporangium nagaii
CCCCCCCCCCCCCCCAGTTTCCCAGCTATCAGCTTTCTTCGTTCGTCTGCTCCTCATCACCTGCCTCTCAGCTGTCGAAGCCGCCACCCTTGTGTTCAACTCGAGCCTTCATGTGTTTGCCACGGTGTTCGTCCTCGTCTGCTTCGGCTTCGCCTTGCTCCTGAGCACCGTCGTGCAGCAGCTCCATGCGCACGAGCGCAGGTTTCGCGATGTGCAGCGTCTGCAGCCCATAAACCTTCTTACGGCACGCTGGATCACTCGTTGTCAACAGGCGCGCGAGCTGCCTGGTCTTCGTGTCTGAGTCTTCCGCGACTTGGCATTGCTGTCAGCGAATACAATATGCTCCATGATCATTTGTTTGATTGAAGTTGATGAACTAGCTCCTTGTCCAATGTCGATTTCTCTCTGTTCTTGGACGTGAATGCAACCTACTCTGACGGTATTACACAAGTTCCCAGTCGTCATTGATGCTGAGACCAGTCAGCGCTCCTTGGATCTCACCATCTTCTTGCGCAGTGGCGACGACGACAGCTTGTGTCTGAGTGCTGAGGTCGAGAACGCATTCGTAGTCGCTTTCGTTTTCTTCGACTTCTTCTTCGTCTTCTTCTTCTTCGTCTTCACCATCCCCTTCGTCGTCGCTGTATTCGTACGCTTGCTCTTCCTCGTCGTCGTCATCTCCCCCTTCACGTGCATTGTTGGCTCCATCACGAGCATCCAAGCCAATGCGCAGCACCTCGGCAACCACAAGCCCAGGCTGCGAAGGATCCAGAGCTGCCTGGTGTTTGCGCAGCGCTGCGCGACTCGCATCGTCGTCTCTCGCTACGAGCGTAAGGACGCTACGCGCCAGCTTCTTCACTCCCGCTGAGCCACTGTCGGCAACAGCAACAGCGACGACGGCGTCCAGGTTCTCCGCCACGGCTTTGACCACAGAGCTCACTTCCGCGTCGATGGCGCAGCGCACCGGATCCAGCCCTCGCAGTCCCAACTCGCTGTGCAGGTAGCTGACGATGAGCAGCCTCTCCACGTCGCTGCACTCAGAGCGTAGCGCCTCCGCGACCGCAAGCACATTGATTGCTTTGCTACTACCAGCAGTGCGACCGAACTGCACGACTGGGATGTCACGATAGATCGCCAGGAGGTTCTGGAAGTGCACCACTAGCTGGGTGTCGTCGCTCAAGAGGCTCGCGTCGTCACTGCTGCTGCACAGGATCATCGCGACTTGGTCGATCTCGAGCTTGAACACGATATCCGCGGCCGCAAAGTCGCGGAGTGACTCGATCAGACCCCGACCGAACGGCGTTTCGTCTTCTTGTTCAGCGGCGAGCTTCACGAGCGACGTGATCACCCCCGCGTCCACGACTGCATTGCGCAGCCTAGCAGTCTTGAGCAGCGGCGCCTTGAGCGCTCTCAGCGCCTGCGGCTTCCACTGTCGCTCATCGTCGCCACCAGTAAGAACCGATACCACCATCTTCATCACAGCCTCGATGCCAACGACGAGCTGGCGCGTTGCAACGAGCGAGCCGTCTCGGAACAACACGAAGCGGAGCAGCAGCGTCCAGAAGCGCGTCTTGATCTCCACGTCCGTGGTGTTCTGCCCGCTCAGCTGGTGCGCGACGATCTCGAGCAGGCTGCAGTCCATGCATAGGCGTCCGATGAGCGTGTCGTTCCAGCCCAGCGTGTTCAAGTGGATGAACTTCTCGTACGCTTCGCCGTGCTGCAGCGCCTCGAGCAACGCTTTGTCTTCCGCCATGTCGGCGTCTCGCCTCGCCACGCCTTCAAGAGCGGCTCGCTCGCCTGGAGGCAGGTGCTGCGTGTACATGACGATGCTGTGCCTGTGCGCCCAGATGTCGATCATCTGCGTTCGGAATGCGTGGCTATGGAGCGCCGCCTCGCGAGCAAACACGCGCATGAGCTGCTTTGTGAGTGCGCTCGTGTCCGTCTCGAGGATGCGCAGCGTCAGCTCGGCGCCTTCCTGGTGGCGGATGAAGTTGTCGCGCACCTCACGCCGGTAGATTAGCAGACACTTGAGCATCGTCTCCTGCTCCAAGGCTGAGCCTTCGAGTAGGACAGTGGCGACGTCGTCGAAGTATTTCTTCTCTCCCCAGCCGCACAGACGCCTCACCTCCAGTGTCACGTACTGCCTCGGCGCTGGCGTCTGTGACCACTCCACCAGCGCTGACTGGATTGCCCTATGCACGCTTTGCGTCGAATGAGTCGTTGTGTACGCGCGTGCGGTGCAGTCTTCGTCGATCGCACTGATGAGCGACGCGAGAAGCGCGAGCTTCTCAGGCTCGGCGCTCTCCGACTCATCCAGGAAGAGCCGCACGAGCACTGCGGCGTACTCGCCGGCAACGCCCGCCGGCCACCTCTCCTTATGCGACTGGAGCGCTCGTGCAAGCCGCAGCAGCAGCAGCACAAGGCCGCGGTCTTGCTCCTCTTGGGGCCGCTGCTGCTCTCGCTTAAGCAGAAAGAGCGTGGCGAACAGGATGTCGACGACGCGCGCAGCGAACAGCTGGAGGCTCTGCGCATCGAGCACCGCGAAGACGAGCGCATGGACGTCATCGTGGAGGTAGCTGTCGCGCTGCTGCTGCCGGTTCCGCAGCGCAGTGAACGCTGCGATCGCCGCGCGGGGCTCCATGCTCATGCTTACGCTCGTGCTCATGTTGATGTGTTCATGTGGGTTGAAAATAGCAGTTTGTCCCAGACGCCACCGTCCGGGTCATTCGATGGGGCAAACCGTTTGGCCCGAATGGGGATAAAATGTGCCCTATTCTAAACGCAGTGATTAAATCATGCACAATGAGGGCTGTGACGAGTACATGCGTTCAAAAAGCACTGTGATTAACGCGCGGTGGGTGTATCCATGATTCCTTTGATAGAGGTTTTGTATGGAAATGTTCAACCCGAGCTGCTCGTCACGCATTTCCGAAGCGGCCGAGTGAGCTGCGCACTGATCGACACGAGCTCTCCGATGTCAAGCGCCGCGACGCCTTCGATGGATCTCCGCACCGCCACGCGCGCATTCCTCACGCTCTTCGACCCGCCGCACAGGCGCGAGCCGCAGCTCAGCGACGACGTCCATGCGCTCGTTACGACGCTGCTCGAGGCGTGCGGCACGAGAGAGTTCGTTGCGCGCGCCGGCGACCTGCTCATCGTCGCGCTCACGCTGCTCAAGCAGCCGCAGCCGCAGCCTCGCTCGCAGGAGGACACGGAGCGCATGCTACTGCTGCTGCGCCTCGTCTTTGCGCTCAAATATCACATGACATGGGCAGCGTCGACCGGTCGCGAGGTCACCAAGCTGCTCGTGGGGCTGTTCATGCGCGAGACGTGTGGCGACGCGGCGCCGATCGTGATCCTGCCGCAGATGATCCACCATCTCGTGAACAGAGAGGCGACGCTTCACGTGGCGGTCGGCGCGGCGCTCGCCGAGTGGTCGAGGACTGTGCGACCGAGCGAGTTCGAGGCGCTCGCGTACAAGCGGCTGTGCAGATGGGACTCGAGCGAGAACCTCCAGGAGATCGTGCAAATCCTCCTGTACCACTCGGAGCCGGAGCAGGAGCTCGCGCTTAAGTGCTTGCTACTGCTTCGATGGAGCGTGCATCGAGCGTTTGTGAGCGAGCACCGCGGCACCGAGCTGATGCTCCAGATCCTCGAGAAGTCCGGCAGTCTGCGGGCAAAGAAGCTCGCGTTCGTGTTCGTTCAGGACATGCTGAATGTGACCAACGTGTCCCGCATGCATATCTGGAGTCAGAGGCGCAAAGTGCAGCAGCTCGCAGAGTACGAGACTGTTGCTGAGGCAGAAACGGAAGTCCAAGTTGTCTCGGTCGACGATGTGTTGTGGGAAGTGCTCCAGTTCGCCAAGGACGCAGCCCAAATGGATCAGCTCGACGTGCCTGGATGGAGATCTCCCATCGGCACGCACGATTGTCCTTGCAAGGCATCGCCCAAGATGGCATCTGCTATTCCGACGACTAGCAATACGTCCATAAGGACGCTGCAGGTGCAAGATGACGGTGACGACGATGCCTCGCAGATAGAGGCTGGTGCTGAAGCGGAAAACGAAGACATGTCGTATGCCGACGAGGGCGAAACGCTACCCAACGGACTCCAGGTTAGCGAACTGTCGACCAAGGTGGAGCAGTTGGTCATGCTGGGAAACGACGATGCGCTCGTACTGCACCACTGTGTGCACTACAACCTGCTCGAGGTCGTGGCGTCGTCCCTGCGTGGCAGGGAGGTCGCGAACACGGATCTCCGGGTGCGACAGTGGATGCTGCTTCTCAAGGCGCTGCATTTCGACCCGCCACTCTCAGTGACGCCGACTGTGGTCGTCGGTCTCAACGCTGTGATCGAGATGATCCGCGTCACGCTGACTATGGACGACAACGAAGACGCTTCCTGGTCGACGCAAGCGCTGCGATCGCCATTGCTGCGCACTGAGGAGATGCGGGCTGTGATCGTCGACAAGGGGATGATCCCGCTGCTCGTGAGGCGTCTTGCGGAGCAGAACGTCGACAGACCGCTCGGGTGGAGCATCATTGCGTGCCTGCGAGACTTTGCCGCATGCGCGTCGAGTCTTCACTGCGCTCATGAGATCAACCAAGTCATGGCGAGTTGGTGCACCAACGCCGCCATCAGAAGCGCCGACGAGCGAGAGGTGCACTTCCAGAACCTGCTGCTGGTGTATCGCGACATCCCAGGCGTGCGGCTCGGTCGATCTGCTGGCGTGGACAAAGTCATCAGTGTCGCTGCAGTCGCAGAGCTGCTCCACACCCGAGGCAGCGACGTGGAGAAGCTGCTCATGATCCACTTTTTGCACACTGAGCTGGGGCTGCATGTGCTGGATCCAGTGCGCTGTGTCATCGACGTTGAGATGAATGCTGTCGTGAAAGCTGTGGTGGAGAGCCTGGACGATGTCATCGCGACCGCGGTACGGGGACCAGCAGATGCGAGGAAGCCCGCGCGCCGCATCCTCACGCTCGTCGCGAGAAACGACGCCGGTATTCGCGAGAGGCTTCGTGAGGTTCAGATGACGATGCACCCGTCGATGCCTGCTCTTGTGGTGGCGGAGGTGCTGGGAGATGGAAGCATGGAAGACGACGAGATGTACGTGTACAGCGACGGCGAGGACGACGACGCAGCAGCAACAGCAGCAAACGAAGATATAAATGCGGACGCGTTCTCCAGCGACTGTGAGGGCGACCAAGAATGCGAAGACGAATATTGCATCGAGCCTGCGACCCCCGTCAACGAGCGCGAAGTGCGAGGCGCGCTGGAGGATCTCAGTCTGAGTAACGACTGGGAATTGCTTTGATCGACACGAGAACCGGCACCATGCTCGCCAAGGAACCGAGCAAAGAAGTGATCAGAAAAACGAAGATGCCGTAGGTTTACGGATATCAAGCACCCATTGTCGTTGGGATGCTAATACAGACTCATTTTGCTTGCTAAATGGTTTACATTCACAGCCGATTGGAACTGAAAGAGTGAGCGGCAATAACCTCGGATGCTTGAAGAATCCTGGTTGGCTCACAGACACGCGTGGTGATTTACACCGTGACCGCGTCTGGCGTCCGCTGTCCGTTGCAGAGCTCGACGGTGTGTCCGCACGCGCCACACGTGATCACCTTGGCGTCGTTCAGCAGTGTACACTTCTCGCACGCCCACGACTGGAAGCGGTGGAAGACGAGCTCCACGGGGTTCGGCGACGTCCACAGCAGCTCGAGCACATCGCGCAGCGCCTCGGTTTCGAGAACTCGCCCGTTAATCGCGACGAGCACGTCGCCTGTCTGGATCGCGCCACTCGCTTCCGCCGCCAATTTCTCGCCCGCGCCGTTGACTTCGAAGCCCGAGACGACGAATGCGTTTGCACAGTTTGACAGTGCCGACTGCGACGCGTTCGCTTCCTCCACCACCAGCCCAATGCCGCCGTCTGCAGCATTCAGCTTTACGTCAAAGACCTTGAACGGCGCGTGGACGACTTCCTTTGGCTCTTCTGGGATGGACGCTTTCGGCTCTTCAAAGTGGACGGCTCTCGCCTGCTGCTGCTGGTGGACGCTGCTGCTGTTCTTCGCGTGGTCGAAGCCGTACGCCATCTCGGGGATTCCTTGACGCTCGGCAGGTGGCGGCGGGCGTGACACAAGCGCGGCGGCGGCGGCGGCTGTCTCCTCCAGCAGATCGTTAAAGATCTCGTCGCGGTTGACTTCCACGAGCGCCTTGCTCGTGCTCCGGAATGAGTAGTCGCGCTTGCGGACCGATCGGCGCATCGACATGGACATCGTTCGACGGAGATCGCCCGGTCCATCCGCTCCCACAGGGATCCGATCCTTCGACAAGATGCCGTTCAGGCGCGAGAGCGTGTCCTCGGCGGACTTGTGCATGAGGTAGAGATCCTCCTCGTGCCAGCCAGTCGCGCCGTTCACTGCGGGTAGAGATGGCGGTTGCGGTACACTAGTCCTGATCGGGCTCGTGGGCAACTGCAGGCTGCTCGGAGGGCGAATGCGGAGACTCTCCTTCATCGCAGCGATCAAGTCCATCTTGTCGTCGCTCGCGAACGCTGCGCCATTCTGCGCAGCAATAGCCTGTGCGCTTGCGCTGGCTTTACTCGCGTCAGCCTGCTTCTCTTCTTCATCCGCAGTCTCTTTCCACCACTTGTGGATCTCACTCGCGATGCTCTCGAGCTTCACCTGCTCCAAGCCGTTGCGCTCGTAGAACAGCAGCGTCGGCTGGTACCCGCCACGCTCGACGCGCGAGCGCACATCCGCCCACTTGCCGACGAGCTTCACGCGCGTGTCGTCAAAGAGGTACCAGCGCTCCTGCTCGACGCCTTCGATGATCGAGCGACTCGCGAAGAACCCGACGTAATGGCGGCCATAGTAGCACACCATGCCTCTGAACGCGTAGTCTGATGCCACGGACGCGTTGTCGAGGTGGAAGATCTTGCCGAGGTGCAGCGTCTGCTGGCCCGCGACAGTGACGCCCTTCGTCTTTGTCGGCGGTCCGCTCTGTGAGGAGAGCAAATCCATCCACGCCTTCACCTCGCCCTTGTTCACGTGGTCGCTCGACCAGATCACACTCACGGCGAACACCATCGGCAGCGTGAGGATCCAGCGACTCGTCTGCATCTTCGCCTTGCAGTCCTCGCACTTGGGCACGAAGTCCGACGGCCCAGCCGCGCCGCCCTGAGCCTCAAGTCGCAGCACTTCCTCCAGCGTCTTCCCCTTCGCGTGCTGCAAGAGCTCCTGGGCGTACACGCGGTAGAGAAAGTCCGTGTTCATGAGCGGCTCCAAAGTCGCGCCGCACTGCGTGCACGTCTTGAGCTCCATCATGTTCATCTGGAAGACCAGGTGCGCGATGCACATGGGCTCACACACGATGGCCGACGCGTCCTCCTTCATGGACTGCGAGAGCTCGCCGGCGTGCAGCGGCACGTGCTGCCCGCGCCGGATCGTGAGCATCCGGTTGAGCGTGTCCCAGTGGAGCGCGTCCAGGATCGCCTCGAGCGTCTCGGTCGCATCGTTCATGTCGCCGAGCGCGAACACATCGCTGAGCGCCACGCGCACGCGGTCGACGTCGAGTACGGGCTCCTCGGAGAACTGGTAGAGGATGAAGATCTGCTCGAGCTCGCAGAGCAGGCACGGCGCGTGCGCCTTGCCGCTGCCGCCGGCATTCGCGACGTCCCCACCGCAGCGGTGGTGCACGGCGTGGTCGCCCATCGAGATGAGCACGCGACACGAGCGCACGTGCCAGAGGCTCTGGATGATCACGTTCAGGAAGCAGTTGTTCTCGCCCAGCTCGTTGCTCAGCCCCTTGCGCTGGCTCAGCGGACGCGTGCGGCCGTCCGCCCACGGCAGCAGCGCCGTCATACCGCTGCTGGAGCTCATGGCGGGTGCGAGTGCGAACGCGAGCGCGCTGGTTGGTGTCGCTGGAGCAGGCGCTGGCGCTCTCGAGAGACGGAGGCGGGTGCGTGCACGCAGCTCCTGGAGACGCTCTTCCTCGCGGCGTTCTTCCGCTTCGCCTGTTTGACACTTCAAAGAAGGAGCATGGGGAGGACGGAACGACCTACTATGGAGTGGTACACGCTGATCTAGGATGCGCACTGATTTCGGGTGGACAACATTAACTCTCTTGATTTGCTGTTTGACACGCTGCTGCGTCCACATTCGGGGGACAATGCGCTATCTCTGCCTCGAAGTTGTGCGTATGACCACTGAGCGTTGCTCTTTTGCGCGTGCTCCGTGCCCAGTCGTGACTGCTTACTGGAAAGAGCGCGCTGAGATCGCCCAGGGTCTGCAGCTCGCTAATCGCAGATCGTTGCTCCGACACAGCAGCGGCTTCTTTTCGATGCAGTGCAACTCGCCACCTTGCCCGTCGTCTTCTCGTTTCACGGCAAACACCATCACGCGCATGGACGACAAGCCCCACGGCGAGAATGGAGCCGTCAGCATGAGAAGGTACCAGTCGTACATGGAAACGAGCCAGGCGTCTCCGACGACGAGGTACCCCAAGCGCAGCAGCTCGTAGCCGGAGATCCCTGGGAGGCGCTCGTGCTTGTTCCCTTTTGCAGTTGGCGCTGCCGAACGCAGAGAATGGGAAGCCACCACTGCCCCGATCCCTCCACCAGATGCCAAGTGAAGCCCCAGACTCGTTTCGGTCGCTGTTGGTTCTGTCCTTGGAGTCCGCTGCGAGAACAGCAGCGGCAGAAGGTTCAGGCTCAGCACTCCAACCTTGATCAGGAACAGAGACTTGATGTTGCTGTTCAGCTTCAATAGCGTATCGTCGCGGAAGAAGTCAAGGATCGATAGACGCTCGAACTGCTCGGAGGTGATGATGGTCGGCATTCGCCCGTCGTACTCGAACCAGCCCGACTGCGCGAGGTTCGTTCGCGCGTAGTGCATGGCGCAGAAGAAGATGAGCGTCGGTCCGAAGAGCGCGTCGCTCATCCGTCGTTGCAGCAGCCACGCGAGCCAGTTGAGCAGACCGTAGGTGAAAAACACGAGCTCCGCGATTCCAGGGTACATGAGGAACCAGGCTTGCGCCAGCGCGAGTTGAGCACCGTCATACGTGCCGCCGATCGTGGCGAACACCGCCAAGTTTGTCTTGAGTCGAGGCAGAAGCAGGAGCGGAAGTAGCAGGAACCCTCGCGCACTCGACAGAACGCCGATGCCGACGGACTGGAACTCGACTTCACCCGATCGGTAGATGTTCAGCATTGCGATCTTGGCGAGCATCCATCGGAAGAGCAGCGCGCCGAGCGAGACGTTCGCTAGAATCATCTCCAGCGAGTACACGCTCTCGATCGATCGCTCCACCGGTGCGTCAAAGAGGAACAGTCCGAAATGGTTGCTGTCGAGAATCGTGACAGAAGTGATGAGTTTGGAAATGTCGACAGTGCTGAGGTGTGAACCCCACGAGGTTCGCCAGATCCCGTTGCCGCAGGTATCGTTGCTGCTGCACTCGTGCTCGACGTTGAGCTCCATGTCGAACTCTCGCACGCCGACACCAAGCGAGGTGTTGGCAGTGCTCAATATGTCGGAGTACCACGTACCACCGTCCAAATCATCGTACCAGCCATTCCGCCATGTGCCGCCCGGTTTCCCAAGCCACTCCGCGGTTTTCTGCTCTCGCACAGACCGATCCACCGCCATGAATATCATGGCGCTGTTGCTGCTGATCTCGTACGCTCCACCCAGCCGGAACATGCACGCACTGCCGTCCCAGCCGGGAATCGCGTACCGGGAATCAATATAGTTGTCGGCGAATGGCATCACGATCACAGGGAGCGCGTTGGGAATGAGCTTCATGGTGGAGCTGTCGGCGTCTTCGACGATCCGCAAGCCATCGCGAGTGACGTTGTAGCCGAGGTCACCGCAGCGATTGAAGATGGCGTCCATAGTCGACGCGATTCGCTCGCACGCGTTTGCGTAGCCTTCCACTACGGAGTCATCATACATGAGTCCCTTCCGCTTGATCACTCGGTAGCCGTTGATCGCGCTCCCAGACGTGTCAACTACCACGGTCGACGGCGAGTCGAGCGCTTGCTGGAGCTGCACGGGCTTGTACACTCGGCCGCGAAGAGCGCAGATGAATGACCGGTCTGTGAACGGCGCGTCGTTCGCTCCAAGCGCCTGGTACACTCCGAGCGACGGGTCTTGGCCGAAGTAGAGGTGCAAGCTGGACGTCACGCTCGTCCACGCGGCGCCGAGCGCTTGGCCGAAGATGAGCAGCGTGAAGAAGCCCCAGAGCAGCCAGCTGTACGCGAGATGGAGCACGCGCAGGAACGTTGCGCGCCGCGGTGCTCTTCTCTGTACAGTCTGCGGCTGATGGGGTGTCAAGAGCGAGAGTCTCGGTGCAATCGGGTGCACCGGCGTCACGAGTGTGCGCATCGTGCAAGTGGATGAATGTTTGGCAGTGATGTGCTCGAAACTCGAGGCGCGTCGAGTTCGCACTTCTCTGTTTCTCCATTAATAGTGTTCAGAGACGCTATTCGCGTCAAAGGAATCGGCAAGGCAGCGAAACGCGAATGCGTTTTGTATGCACGAGTTATTCTGCTGTTGGTAGGAGACACGTTTCCTCTAGGGGACAACCGAAGACGCTGCGCTCGCCGCGGCTTTCTCTTGCTGGGCAAAATCTTTGAGCCGCTCAACGACCGATGAAATGTCGATACGATCCGCTGGCTCGAACGCACACATCAGCGCGATCAGCGACCACTGGTTGTCGCTCATCGCCTCGGGCTGCAGCGGCAGCGCTTTCCTTCGCAGCACCTGAAATCTCACGGCGGCATCTAGAGCGCTTCCTCGCGGACTTTCTCCTGTGACTGCTTCCAGGATGCACATGCCAAACGCGTAGATGTCGGACGCGAGCGTGAGCCTCTCGCCGCCGCGCAAGTACTCAGGAGATCGCCACTGCACAGCGCCTTGGTTCTTCTGTTTGATGCTCACTTCGGCTCTGTTGAGAATGCTGCTCAAGCCGAAGTCAATGATCTTGGCTTCGTCGTTCGCGCCGATGAGGAAGTTGTCGCCCTTGAGATCGTTGTGCAGGATGTTGTGTTTGTGCAGGTACTGCAGCCCTTGCGCGATTTCGAGCAGCTTTTGCCACTTCCTGTCGCGGTTCTCGCCTCGCTTCAGGTACTCGCTCAGCGTGCCATTCGAGATGCTCTCGCACACGAAGTAGCGCTTGTCGACGTCGCAAGCGCCGTAGAGTCTCGCGACGTGGGGGTGTCTCAAAGGAAACCAAACGCGGAGCTCATGGAGGAACAGTTCCTGCCGACAGCTGTTCGCATTTGTTTCGTAGCCCATGTACTTGACCACCACCGGAGTGCTCGCCCATGTGCCTCGATACACTTCTCCAAAGGCACCTTCGCCGATGTTTGTCTCTCGCTTGATCTTGTGAAGCGGGATGAGCCAGTCTGATCTCGATGACTCCGTAGACGGGAACATCGAGTGAGCATCCTCGGCTCCAAACCGGACGACCTCCACACCGGTCGCTGCGTCGCTTCCGGTCGCTTCCTCGTGCTCTTCGTTGTCACCTTGAACGCGCTTGTGCCAGTCATGAAGCGGATCTGCGATCTTGATCTCCAGTACTTCGAGCAGCTCGTCGATCGCTTCATGAAGCACGTTGTGTCGGAGCGATACTTGTCGGCTTCGAGCGCGGTCCACAGACTTCTCATCTTCCCTTGCGAATCGCAAAATATTGTGGAAGTCCACCAACACATCACAGAATGCCGCTACTCCCAGATCGCTCGGTAGTTTGTGCATGGAGCACAGCCGCGTGTAGATGTCTTGCAGCCGGATGAAAATGTGCCCGATCTCCTCTCCGCCTGGCTGCTTCCGACGCAAATTTGAGTTTAACTCCAGTTTTCCCAGGTAGTCCTTCAGCGTCGAGCTCAGTTCTGGGAAGCAGTGGTCGCGCAGATCCGAAAAGCCTGACGAGGCACTTTTCACCATCTCCACTCCCTTGCTCTGGTTTGTCTCCTTCGCGGCAAATTGCTCCAACAGTTTGACGACTCGAGAAATCTTGGATCGCTCCCCTGGGTTCGCCCAGCACATGCCTTGAATACATCGCCATTGGGACGTTGTCATTGACGCCGGTGGGTCATGCACGGCGCCTCTTTCGACCCTCGACGCGGCGTGGTCTGCGGTTTGCTCGCTGCTCCACGGGATCTGCCCGCTCACTGCCTCCACGACGCACATCCCGAAGGTGTAAATGTCGGACTGCGTTGACGGAGAGGCGCCTCTCAGACACTCGGGAGACTGCCAGCGGACACTCTCTGGATACTCTGAGGGCTCCAAGTTGGCGGCGGCAACCGCAAACCCGTTGATCTTTGCCACGCCGAGCGTGTCAACCCAAAGGTGGCGGCACTGGAAGTTGCCCAGAACAACTCCTTGCTCGTGAAGAAACTTGAGTCCCAGTGCGACCTCGAGCAGCTTCTGCCACACCAAATGCTGCTGCAGCGGAGACGACAGGTGCTCTCTCAGGTTTGTCGACTTGGCATTCTCGAAGACAGCGGTGTACGGGGGGCGGAGGTGCGCTGCGCCAAAGAGCTCGACCACGTTCGGATGGCCCAAGTTGTACCATTGAGTCGCGCTTCTCAAGAAGACTTCGAGCGGCATGTTGAGCTCAACGAGCATGACATCTGAGCTTTCCCACTTCGCGTGGAATGGCTCTTCCCTTCTCTGACTTCCAGGAATCAGCAGTTGGGTTTGCTCGATGTCGAGTTCATGATGTGGAATGAGCCACTTGGGGAGTTCTGGCACGATGGTGTCGTCAGTCGAGTCTCGCGCTTTCTCCAAGCTGAATCGGAGGAGCTTCAGCATCTCCTCGCTGTATTGATCACTGCGAGCGCGCAACTCATGCTGCAGCAGCGAGATCGACTCAGCTCGATCCGAAGCCTGTCTGAAGAGGCTGTCAAAAAAGAAGTCGCCTCCGTTGAGCTCCGCGGTGAAGACTCGAGCCATCGCGCTTGAATCGGGCTCCCACTTCGCGCTGTGGATCGGACGGACTGCGATCGACTTGACTTGTTGCTGCAACGCGTCGAGCTCGGTGTGGAAATCCCGAATCCGACTCGCGACGTGGCGACACACGGTGATGCGAAAGATGAGATCCTTTCTCTCAAACAACGCCTTGAGCTTGATCAATCCGAAGATGATCGCCAGGAACTGCCTGATGGTCTTTGCAAACGCCTCACCGTCGCTTCCCAGTGCTGCGTAGAGGCTTGCCAGTCGTTGCACGACGCTGTCCCACATCGACGCGAATTCGCGTGTGTGATCAGCATACTCATGCAGCGTCTGGAGCGTAGCGTCAATCACCGAAGACCCTGGCTCCGAGTTCTCGCTGCTGCTCGGAGTGAGGCACTGTCGCTGAATGAGCAGGTCGGCTGTGCCGCGGTGACCCCAGCGAGCAGCAGATATCAAGCACGTCTCTCCATGCACTGGACGAACATGAACGGATGCTCCGGCTTCGACCAGCGCTCTCAGCACTTCGAATTTCCCAGCTCGCGCTGCTGCAGTCAAAGCAGACTCCTCGAGATTGTTCTTCATATAGACTGGCGCTTCAGCGGAGACCAATATCTTCACGATCTGCAGATGCCCCTGACGAGCCGCGCAGATCAGCGGTGTGTCTCCTTCACGACTTGCTTGATCGACAGGAGCACCTCTGCGCAGCAGCTCACGCACGATATCGCTGTGTCCGTTCGTGCACGCGCTGCACAATGGTGTCGTTCCTTCGAAGTTAGACGTAGTCAGTCGTGCGCCATGCTCCAAAAGCGCAGTCACGATGTCAAGATGCCCTCGGTCACACGCGGCGAAAAGCGGCGGTACTCCAGCTGGATGCCGTTTGCTCACTTGTGCGCCGCGCCGCAGCAACTCGTTTACAACATCGACGCGGCCGTACTTGCAGGCTTCGAGTAGCGGAGTCTCACCCTCCGCAAATTGCGTGTTCCTGTCGACACCACAATCCAAGAGCACTCTGACTGCGTCCAGATGGCCTCCCTGAGATGCGAGGAACAGAGCTCGCTCACCGCTCAACGCGAACTGGATGGCTCGATCGTCGGCTTTCACCAGCTCGCGCATTACATCGGCGTGGCCAGCGTATGACGCGACAATCAGCGGCGTAGCCCAGCTTGAATTCTCTCTGATAACACGCGCGCCACGTTGTAGCAGCTGCCTGACGACGTGCAGGTTACCGCACTCCGCCGCCAAGTGCAGAGGAGAATCGCCGTCTGGATCCACCACGTCCACGCTTGCGCCAGCTTCGACGAGTAGCTCAATAACTTCCATGTGGCCGTCATAGATGGCACCAAACAGGGGAGTCCGCCCAAAATTGTCTCGCTTGTTCACCTCGGCTCCACTTCCCAGCAAAATCTTTACGGCTTCCAGGTGGCCGTTTTGAGATGCAATGTAGAGCGGCGTCTCTCCTTCACTGTCGGTCGAGTCCACTTGAGCACCACATCGAACAAGCTCCCTCGCAACGCTCGCGTGGCCAAGCTGGGCTGCGAAGTAAAGAGGCGTTACCCCTTCACCAGACTTCAAATCGACTTGGCAGTTGCTAGCCAGCAACGTTTTGACGACTTCGACGTGGCCATTTTGAGTCGCGATGTAGAGAGCGGACCACCCATCTGCGTTCACTTGGTCCACGTCGGCTCCGAACTCGATCAGCTTCTTGGCGATGTCGTCGTGGCCGTTGTGTGCGGCGATGTACAACGCGGCTGCCTTGTTGGCATTGACTTGATCCACTCGCGCTCCTTGCGTCAGCAGCTCCGTCACGATATCGAGTCGACCCCGCTGGCACGCAGCGAAGAGAGGCGCCATTTGGTGAGCATCTGTCGCGCCCGCGTTTGCGCCGCTCTTCAGGAGCGCCTTGACGACGCTTAGATTCCCGATGACCGACGCAGCCAGCAGTGGCGTTAGCCCGTCCTTTTTTGGCAAGTCCACCAGCGCGCCGCCTTTCACAAGCAGCTCCACAATGTCGAAGTACCCTTCATGTGCTGCGATGAAAAGCGGCGTCACACCGTCGACATCTGCCTTGTTCACGTCAGCGCCGCTTGCAATGAGGAACCTCACGATCTCTGGATGGCGGTTTCCAGACGCGAGACACAAGGGAGTCTCTCCGTTCGCACGCGGTCGGTTCACTTGCGCACCGTTCACCACGAGCTCACGTACGACTTCAAGGTGGCCTTTGACGGTCGCGACAGACAGCGGAGTTTCGCTGACCTTGGAGATGGAGTCGACTTGAGCTCCGCTTCTCAAAAGAAGCTGAACGGCTTTGAGGTGGCCGTACATGGAGGCGACAAGGAGAGGTGTCGCTCCGAAGTGATTCGCTTGGTTCACTTGCGCGCTGCGATCCACCAGCTCACGCACAGCTTCCAGATGGCCGCACCTGCTCGCATGAAGGAGGGCCGTAGTTCCGTCTGCTGCCGCGTGGTCGATTTCCGCGCCGTTCTCCATCAGCTCGAGCAAAACGTCGATACTGAGAGCACGCTGGCACGCAGCAATGAGCGGCGTCACTCCCTTACTGTTGGGCAGGTCAGGCAGCGCACCGTTTCGTAGCAGCTTTCGCACAACGCCGACGTGGCCGCTGAATGATGCGACAAATATCGGCGTTTCCCCGTCAGGGTGCGCTTTGTTTACGTCCGCGCCGTACTCCATCAAACCCGCCACGACGTCCTCAAACCCGCGATCGGCGGCGAACATCAGCGCTGTGCGACCGCGCTCGTCCGTTGCGTTCACGTCTGCGCCATTCGCCAGCAGTGTCTTCATCGTCTGCACGTCTCCACGCTGCGCTGCGTCAAACAGCGTCGTCGTCTTCATGCTGCCGTCTCCTTGCTCGTCTTCGTCTTCGTCTCCGCTGATGTCCTGGTGTTCCTCTCGGTTTCTCTTTCAAGAATGCTGGCAGCGAGCGTCGAGGAGCGTGAAGAACTCGGATCGATTGCCGTGTGGAGAGGTCCACTTGGGAAGACCTGATTCTCGTTTGAAGCCACTCTTGAACTTTATCGGCACCACCAGTAAGTGGGTCATATTTTTGGCGGGAGATCACATTTTGAGACTTCCAGGAAGTCGCAACGTTTAAACTGGAGGCTCGATACAAAATCATCGAAAATGCGAGATCAGCAGCAGGAGATGCAGACGACGGCGGCGACGCGCGAGGAGCTGGCGGACGCCGGTGCGCGCTTCCCGCTGCTCAAGCGATCGCGCCCGGACTCGGAGGCGGCGGCGACAGCGGCGTGGAGCGGCAAGCAACAGCGCGTTGAGTCACTCAGCTCGCGCAGTGACCGCAAGAACGCGTCGAGCGTCTTTGGCGGCGCTGGTGAGCACGAGACGTATGAGGACGCCGGTGGGTTCCCCGTTGTGCAGCAGAATGCAGCAGAGAGCAACGAGGACCACCCGATGCCCTCATCGTTGCTGCAGAGTCTGGCGTCGTCGACAGCGGCGTCGTACTTCACGTGGCGACTGCCAGCGAGCCAGGCGCTGGAGGCGAGCGAGCAGTACCTGAACGAGCAGCTGGTGCACGTCGCGAGCTCCGCGGCGTTCGAGATGAGCTCGCAAGCGCGCGCCACGGGACTCGCGCCGCGGGAGCAGGGAACAGAGGAAGACGCGATCTGCCAGCTCAACCTGACGAAGAGCGTATGGGAGTTCATCAACGGGCAGGTGGCGTACACCACAGTGGGCAAAGAGAAGCTGCAAAGAGAGAAAGACGAGGCCGAGAAGCGCATCCGCGAGACCATGGACCTCGTCAGCCTGCTGCTGTACCTGCGCATCCAGGAGCTCGCACGGCAGAACGAGATGAACGAGCGGCTGCAGATGCTCGAGAAGGAGCTGCAGCGCAGGAAGCACCAGGTGCAGGCGGTCACGGGCGAGCTCGAGACGAGCAAGGCGAGTTCGGCGCAGCAGGAGAACTACTTCCGCGCCAAGGAGCTGGCGTTCGCGAGTGAGAAGAAGACGTTGCTGACCGAGAAGAAGTCGCTCGAGGTCATGGTCGCGCGGCTGCAAGGCGTCGAGACGTCGTTCAAGGCTCAGCTGCGGCGCAAGGACGCCGAGTACGAGCGGCTGCGCAAGAACTTGCAGGACTCGCTGGCGCGAAGCAGCAAAGAGCAGCGGGTGTGGTCGTGCAGTATCCGTGCTGTCTATGTGCTGGCTGATGGTGCAGACTGACAGTGTAGTTCGTGCTGGTGTCGTATGTGTTGAGCAGGGCATCGCAGTCGGAAAGCCGCTGAATGGCACGACAGAGCGAAGGCGAACAGCGCAGCAAGCGCAGTCGCACGAGAGCCAGGTGACGAAGCAGATCATGGAGAACTTTGAGCGCAAGAAAGCCGAGCTGCTGCTTGAGAACGAGGCGCTGGTCAGCAGCTACGACGGACTCCAGCGGCAGCTCGAGCTGCTCACGTCGCAGTACAGAAAGGCGGCGCACCTCTTCCTCGCAAAGTGCGTCTTCGTCACATGCCGCTGAGTTCTTAATGCGAACGGATCACTGATGTGTGGCTGTCGTCGTCCTGTAGGAAAGGATCAGAGGGACAGTCCGAGGAGCTGCTCGAGCTCACGAGCGTCCCCATCGACGACTTTGCGCCAACGGCGTTCAGCATGCCGTCCAAGCAGCAGCTGCCGCAGCTCATCTCCAAGTCCATGGACATGCTGCAGGACAAGATCGGGCAGTTTGAAGTTGCGATGCGCCAGGATCTCGACCAGGACGCGTTCAAGGACAGGGACGAGGCGATCGAGATCCTCCAGAAGAAGCTCGCAGAGGCGCAGGAGATCATCAATGAGCAAGATCAGCTCATCCAGGCGTCGCTGATACACCAGCCCGTTGGCTCGATGGCAACCGAGCGGCATCGCGGACGACATTTACTCAGAGCAGATGGCGAAGAGGAGCAGAAGAGCAGCGTCGCATTCGATCGCAGCCGACGAGGCAGTGTCAGAGACGACTGGGAACTCGGTGCTCTGCGCCTGGAGGAGTCTGAAGAGGAGCTGGCGATGCAGAGGCGCGAGTTGGAGCAGAAACTCAAGAACGTGGACGAGGAGCGACAGCTTTTGAGGGAGCAGGCGACGAAACTCGACCAAGATCGCCTGGCATTCGAGGTACGATTGCGTGAAAGCCACGCGATGTGATGCGATGCGTGAATCAGCGTGTAGTAACGGATCGATGTGTGAATGGCGTCAGATTGAAAAGCAAGATGTCGTCTTTCGCCAGCATCGAGACTGGAGGTCGTCCGCTCCAAGCGCTGCAGAGGATGACTACGAGATGAGGGACGCTGGCCGGACACCAACGAAGAAGCAGAAGCGAGCAGCGGCGTACTCAGCGGATGCAGACGTCCACATGGACTCGCCGTTCCAGGTGCCAGTGCCAGGTACAGCTCCTGCTCTCTCTCGTGGGAATGACAACTGCTGAGTGCCTCGGAATTGATTGTGATCGGATGTGCAACCCACAGCCACGCCAAAGACCGCTGCGCTGCTCAAGAAGATCGGGATCATCCCGTTCGACGGCTTCGGCAGTCCCTGAGCTGCGGAGAAACGCGTGGCTGGTGGGCGACGAGGACAGAGCGTCATAAGAGCGCTGCGTCTTCCACTCAAGATCTCTCGGTAACGCTGAAGGAGATACGGTACAGTATTCGTGATGGTAAAGCTGTATGGAACTGCTGGGTGTCAATGTATCCATTGAAAGTGAAAGCTGGCTGCATTTGTGCCAGCAGCTCCACCGAATCGTGGTTTGACGACTGCATTTCCAACATGCACCATCGCCACCACCCCATTTCTGCCAGCTACTAGAGGAACGACGAGGTCGCGCGCTGCACTTCGAGCAGATTGTGGATCACGACCTCGGGCGTCGTGCCGATGCAGCGCGTGATCTCCTTTTGCGCGACGTAGTCCAGCTGCAGGAAGCGAAAGAGCACATGCGCGTCCAGGAAGCTCTTTTTCCACTTCTGCTTGCTCCACGCGTCCATGCGGCCGCTGTGGCGCGTCGAGTTCGTCTTGAGCGTGCGGAAGTCGCGCGGGTTCAGCGCGCAGTTCTGCGGCAGCGTGTTGATCATCACGTTCTGCAGCGTGAACAGGCGCCGGAAGACGCGCTCGCTCACCGGGATCAGCGCGCCGACGCTGCCTTCCGAGCTGCCCAGGATGTTCACGTACGCGACCGATGACGAGCTGTTCGCTGCCGGCACGCGCTTGCGGAACATGCTCGAGATCTGGACACCAAGGTGGAAGTCGCCCGTGCGCAGCAGGCGCTGTCCGCCACGAGACTCGATGTCGTTCGGCGCAAACTGCAACACGTGCAGGTTCTCCTCCATGTCGACAGTCAGCAGCGCCAGACGCTTCTCGAACAGGTTGAACTCGGTCGCAGAGACCGCGAGCGGCTCGTAGTCCTTCGCGAGCAGCACGAGCTGACGCTGCTTTTCCTTCCAACGCAGAAAGTGCACGCTCTTGTACACGTCGCCGTACATGACGAAGTCCTTCACGATGCTGATGCTCACGATGAACATCTGCGCGTCGTAGAACGCACAGCCGATGAGCTGCTCCGACTTGAACTCGTACACGATCAGCTTCGAGCCCACGGCGGCGATTACGTACGGACCGAGCTGCGCGACCATCGAGATCGCGCCTTGGCGATGCTCCTTGACGAAGATCAGCTTGAGCTTCGGCAGCTTCCCACTCGTCGACCCGCTGTGGTTCACGTACTGCGCGTAGTCGAGTTCGTAGAGCAGCAGCCGCCCGCGACCGCTCTCGTCTTCACCGTGAGGCCCGACGTAGCCCGTGCCCACGACGACGTACGGACGCTTGCGCTTCGCCCACTCCTGCGACGTCGACGACACTTCTTCTTTCATCAGCGACGAGTCGTACAGATACATCACCTTGACGCTCAGCACCACTTCGTAGCGTTCGAAGTGCACGCGGAAGACGCCGTTGCGCTCCCAGTCGCCGTACTCGTTTGTCTGCACTAAACGCAGCTCGTACACGTCTTCCTCGGTGTGCGCCATATCCTCCACAGCAAAGTCCGGGAACATCTCTGCTGTCGGAGCCATCACGTTGCTCTGGTTGCCTCCCGCTCCGTCGGCGCCTTCGACGTCCTCTGGCTCTTCGTAACCGTCTTCGTTCTCCGTCGCCTTCTCAGCCTCGGCAGGCGCCATCTTCGTGCTGCACACGACCGCAAACGTTGGCGTCTCGAGCGCCTCCGACACGCCGCCGGGTCCATGGTTCCCAAGATACAGCATGTGGTGGATCGTCGCGCCAAACTCCGCCTTGCGCAGCACAAAGCCGCCGCTGGACGGCAGCAGCGTCGTGGTCTTGCTCGACGGCAGCTCGCAGACGCGGAGCGCGCCGCTGGAATGGAAATAAATAAACCCATTTGGACAGTTCCAGTGGTGGAACGGCGTGAAGCTCAGCACGGGAACCGTCACTCGCTGCGGAGCACCTGCCGCTGGCACTGGAGGCGGCGCCACACTCACGCACATCGGCACGAAGGAGGGCAGACCGCGCTCGCTCAAGATCCACATCGGGTGAGCGCCTCGGAAGAACGCGCCGCTCATGCTGTTGACATTGTCGAAGCGCGTCAGCATCGGGTACCGGAAGCCAGCTCGCAGCTTGGCCAGCACAGCGCTCGTGTTCGCCTCCGGGTTGTTCCCGCTCTCGTTGTGGCTCGTCCCCGCCTTGGCTTTCGGAGGCAAGAACGGGCGTGTGATCAGATCCGTCCCGACGCGAGCAAACTGGAACGAGATCGGGTTGCCAGCTGAGATCGCAGCGGCTGGCGTGATCGACGGCACTTTCGGCGTCGCAGCGTACATGAGCAGGTCGCCATTCGCGAGGAACACGAGCAGCACCATGCGGGCAAAGTACTGCGCGTTGTGCTGCCCTTCGCTGGGACCGACGCGGTGGATCGCAATGTCTGCGACTGGCGAATTAATCGTGTGCGACTTCTTGATGCGGCCGTCGTTCGCAGACGCAGATGACGCGTTGAGCCCGAGCACAGGCGCAGAGAACGTCACTTTCTTCTTCTGGCTCTCCTGGTAGTGCTCCATCGTGTTCACGAGCCACTGCGGCGCGAACGTCAAGTACGGCAGCACGCCCTTCTTCTTGAAATCTGGCAGCGAAAAGATGTGCAGCGAGCCGTCTTCGTAGCACAGTCCGCACATCATCGGCGCATCTTGCTTCAGCAGCAGCGGGATCGACGCAGACTGGCTGGAGGAGAACGCCCGTGGGTCCGAAGGCTTCGCGCTCGCGTTCGCGCTCTTCTCTGGAGTCGAGCGTCGCTTCGGCTTGGTCGAGTACAGGCTGTCCATCTCATCGTCCTCATCGTCAGCATCCGCCTTGCTCTTCCTCGGAGTCGTGGCGTACTGCGTCGCCTTGTCCTGCTCTTCTTCACCCCAAGCATTGTCTTGGAACATGCCCGCCCAGTCATAGAACAGACACACCGAGCTGATCCCGAGACTCGAGCCGTCCGCGCTGCCGTTGCCCATGCCGTCGCCGTACTCGATCTCAGGATCAAGGACAGTCAGCTCCATGTCTTCTTCGTCGCCCATCAGCACTCGAATCGAGCCGTCCGTGAGCAGGATGAGAATGTACGGATCGATGATGTCCACCGAGACGATGCCCACCTTCGACGTGTCCACGTTCATGCCTCCGCACTCGACGTCACCTTCCAGAGTGATCTCTTGCGTACAGACTAACTTGACCCTCGGTTCATCGTCTTCATCGCTTTCTTCGTCCTCGTCCCCGCCCTCTGCGCTCTCCACCTTGACTTTCGCTTCCGCTCCTTCAGCTGGCTCCACCGGAACCTCAGTCATCACTCGCGCACCTTGTCGGAAGATCTGCACGATGCGCTGCTTATCGAACAGGTTCGCAGCAGCGAGCGTCGGTCCAGACGTGTAGAACCCGCTGTCCTCTTCAAGCGGCTCCATGCCTTCACCAGTGCGCAGCACCATCGTGCGCTGCGCGACACTCAGGATCAGGTACGAGTTGTACGTGCGGCCGTCGCTGCTCGTCTCTGTCGAGGGCAACGACGACGAGACCGTCCACATCGCTCGGCATCCGTTCAGCTCGGCTTCAGTGCCGACGATCGGTCGCAAACCATTGTGGAGAACCGAGATGGCGCCGCTTCTCAGGTGTCCACCGCTGATCACGAGCTCTTCGCGCTGCTCCTTCGAGTCGGCGTTCGTCTCGATGCCAAGCTCAATCGACGTGATCTGTCCAATGCTCGGCAAGATGTCGACCTGTTGGAGCTCGTAGCGATACCGACCGGTGAACTCGGGAGCCGCTGGGGTAGCGGGAGACGCGGTTTCTTCACGCTTCACGTCACCATTCGTCGCGACCTCGTCCTTGACATCGTCCTTCGAGTCTGCTTGTGGCGCAGAGCCGTAGAGAAAGAGATCATCCTCGTCGTCGTCCTCGTCATCGGCGACTTCAGCTTCAGCAGCCGGCTCGACCTTGACTTCCATCTTCACGTCGTCGCCATCTCCTGATTCACCGCTGTCTGTCGCCTGGTGCATCTCTTCATCGTTGCCTTGGGGTTCCGCATCGTCTTCGATCTTCTGCTCTGCGTACGAGTACAGCACCGAGTCACCCGAGCGCGAGCCAATAAATATCGTCTTCTTCGACTCGTCGACGCACACGCACGAGGCGACGGCTCCAGTGTGGATCTTCCGCAGCGACAGCGCCAGCGCAGCCCGACCGAACGCGCTGCCGCGTCTCGAGGTGTCTTCGAACGGGAGCCCCAGCGCGAAGAGGTCGCCGTTCGGCATCGTGACGAGGATGTTCTTATGGCCGAGATACTCGTACTCGCACTCGTACAGCAGGATGTTGAGGCGCTCCACCTGGTTGTCCATCGTTTCGTACAGCGCCTCCTCCAAAGGAAAGATCGTGCGATTCACCGTCTCGGCGGCAAACATGTTGGCTGCGAGTCCGTAGAACTGCGTCTGGTTGAAGTACAGGAACGCGTTCGCCGACAGCACGACGACGCCGCCGACTGGAGACTTGCACGGGATGAGTTTGAAGCAGTCGGACGGCAGGTTCTTCACAGTCCAGATCTTCGGGTGTAGTCTACAGTCACACACACGGCAATGTCAGGTGAGCACAAACAGTGGATCACACAGTATGCACCAAAAGCCTCAACAGCAGCAAGTACCTGGTGTTGAGGTTGATCGAGATGACCGTGAGGCAGTACGTGTCGTAGCCCGCCGCGAACCGTCCGGCAGTCGAGTTGCGCTCGTTCTCCTCGTGCAGGATCATGAGCGTCGGCTCCAGATACCCGTCCAGGAACGCCAGATCGATCACTTTGCCTGCAATCTCGAGCTCCGGAAGCCGCAGCAGGAACTCGCGGCCCGTGAGCTCGTCCGTGAGCAGTCCGCTGAGCTGGTTGCGCTTGCGCTTCGTGCCGATCTTCACGCTCTTGTCCAGGATCGTCATGAGCCGGTTGTTCACGTCGCTCGTGGCGCCACGCTGCTTGGTCTCGTTCACAAGCTCCAGCAGCTTCTTTTCCTCTTCGTCGTCTTCGTCGTCCTCGTCGTCCCCGGTTCCGTTCGCCTTCTTGCTGCCAGCAGCTCCGCGCATCTCGTCGTCCTCGTCCTCGTCGTCCTCGTCGTCTTCCTCGAACACGGAGAGCTCCATGGAGCCGCTGCGGAACGGCACAACAACTAGCTGGTTCGAGTAGATCAGCATCGCGCCGCAGCGGGTCTGTGGGTCCACGCGCGCGGCCGCGAACGTCGAGAGCCCGAGCAGCTGGTCGCGACCGTTCTTCTCGCCCTTGAGCGTCGCGCCGGGACCGATCGCGTCCTCTGCGAACGAGTACATCGCCAGCGTTGCGAGCGCGCGTGCGCGGCGGTCGTAGCCCACGACGACCCACTTGAAGAGCGCGAAGCTCAGCAGCAGCACGTCCTGGCCGCCGTGAAAGCGGTTGCGCTTGCGCAACAGCTTGCGGTCGAAGTGCAGCACCTGGATGCTCTCCACCACGCCCGCGAGCGGGAACGAGTCCACCAGATGCAGCACTTGGCCCTTCGCGACGAACTCTGGCGGCACGGGTGCTGACGCCACCGCAACAGCGGCAGTCGAAGCGTCGTCCGCGCTGTCGCCATGCGGTTTGATGGCGACAGCGGCGACGTCTTTCGCGCCACTCGGGAACGGCTCGATGCGGTAGATGCGCAGGAACTGCGGGCTCACGACCACGAGGTCGGCGTGCGCGTCGCTGCTCAGGTGCGCGTGCACGGCGTGGTGCACGGCCGTGGCCGGCACGAGGTCGCGGTGCAGCAGGAAGTGCTGCCCCATGCTCGCTCTCGCTCTCGCTCTCTCTCTCTCGCCCTTTCCGATCTCAGTGGCGATCGGAACCGAGAGCTCCAGGTCGATGTCTGGAACGCTCCAGCCGCCGCTCCAGATGGGCTTCTGGGACAACAAGTGGGCGACTTGCAAAGTAGAAACAAATAACCGAAATGCACAGTAAACGATAAGAACGACAGCAAACGAACCCAGTGTCGGTTACTAGTTGCAATTTCTTCTAGCTGATGGATGTGAATGCTCACGACACCGAGCACGATGGCGGAGACGGCGGACGCGCAGACGCTTCCAGTGGACGCCGCTGCTGCACAGGGGCAGCAGCCTGCAGCAGCAGGCGATGCAGTGGGAGAACATGCTAGCGATGCAACCACAGCAGCAGCAACCGCAGCAGGAACACACGCTCTTCAACCTGACGGCTCACTCGCGGACGCTGAACGCAAGAAAGTGGTGCACGAGCTGAGCCTGCGCGACGAGCGCATCAGCGCGCTCGTGGGACTCGAGCTGCCGTTCTACTCCGCGAGTATCGAGCGCGTGCTGGAGACCGTCGGCGGCATGGCCAACCTGCAGCAGACGCACGAGGCCAAGAGCCAGTTTTTGCCGGTGAAGCTGCGGCCGACCGAGCCGTCCTGCAAGCCGCTGTTCGCCGACATGACCAAGACGCAGACGATCCTGCTGCGCGTGCGCCGGCGCAAGAAGCAGACGAGGAGCACCCAGAGCGAAGCATTAGCGGTGGCTGATACAAATGGAGAGAGAGAGCAGCAGGACGGCGGGGTGGACGCGGAGATCGTGGGGCTCGTGAGGGAGAAGTACGTGTGCGAAGGCATGGCCGACTTCCAGTACTTCACATCCAGGACGTTTTACCCCAGCAGCGACGACCCAGCACCAGCAGCACTAGCAGTTCCAGCAGCAGTAGAGAACCTCCAGCCCCGGAGCGAGGCAGCCGAGCCAGTGGCCATCGACAGCTCGATCTGCAAAAGCTCGGCCGCACAGAGCGCCTGGAAGGCGAACCTGCGCCCGTACCTGCGCGTCCAGAGCGAGAGCGAGCTCGAGATGATCCCCGAGGTGTTCTCGAAGGTGGACTTGCCGCTCAAGTACGAGTTCCGCCAGCGGTCCGGGTACCAGCCGACCGAGACTGCGAAGAAGACGTTGAGCACGATGACGTACCTGAACTTCCACGACGACGTGGCGGCGCCGGCCGAGCCCAAGCCCGAGAACCCCATCGTGCGGCGCCGCCCCGTTGGCGCGAACGACGCGGCCGACGACCATGTGCTCCGCGTCTTGCAGGAGAAGCTTGCGCAGAAGCCCATTTGGCTGCGACCGAGGCTCTTCGTCGGGCTCGACTTTCTCGAGCGCCGCGCGGCGAGGCGGCTGCTGCGCAAGCTCTGCTACGTGTTTGTGGATGGTCCGTGGCGCGGCTCGTGGATCCGCATGGGCTACGACCCGCGCAAGTCTGCGGACTCGGCCAAGTACCAGGTTATCGAGCTCCGCAACAACCGCGAGCTCGTGCACGCGAAAGTGACGCATCCGAGCCGCAAGCGCACAAAGAAGTTCAGCGGCATCAACCCAAAGGGTCCGCGCATAGTTAAGGTCACGCAGACGTCAGAGAACGAGAACGCGCAGGCGAGCAAGCGGCGGCGGAAAGAGCGCTTCCTGTTGAGCGAGACGCGGCGAGCGTTTCTCGCGGACTCGGACGCGCGCGAGCAGCAGCAGGCGAGTCTGTCGGACGGCGGCGACGGGCGGGATCGCAATGGCGGTGGCGACGGCGGCGGCGGCGGCGGCGGCGACGACGTTAACAACGAGTGGGACTCGGAGAACGACCCAGATGCTATGGAGGACGGCAACGATGCAGCGAGCGTGACGAGCAGCGTGACAAGTAATGCTCGAGGAGTAGACGAGGACGGCGCGTCCGTGCACTCAAGCTCAGCAGCAGCAGCAGCACCAACAGGGTCAGCGGTGAAGAGCGGAGAGCGGACGTACGAGATCTTCGGCGTGCCGCTCACGAGCGCGAATGTGCTCTTCCAGCTGGACGAGATCGACGACGACGAAGTGCGCGCGTGGACGGCACAGTTTGCGGCGCTGGAGACGCCGACGCTGCTCGGCGGCTGGTTCTCGACCCACATGTTCCTGCCGCTGCGCGAGATCATCCGGTTCCGGATCGCAGCGCTCGTGGGTCGCTCGAAAGCAGATCTGGACACGCGGAGGAAACGCATCGAAGTGCTCAAGAAGCAGGCGCTGGCGGAGTACACGGAGCAGGCCGCAAACGGAGGAAAGGACGGCGCGAAGAAGAAAAAGAAGAGTGGCGACGACGAGGCTGGCAACGCGATGGAGGTCGCTCCACTGCCAGAGGACATCGAGCAAGCGGCGTTCGAAGAATCGCTCGCACTGGAGCACGCTGCGAATGGACGTGTGCCCAGCGCGAGCAGCAGTGGTGTGGTCACTGCCAGTGAGACTGACGCGGCAGACGCTGTCTCTGCTGCTGCTGTTCCAGCAGTAGTAAAGGCTGAAGGTGCCGAAGAAGAGGACGACGACGACGACGATCTGGAGTTTGACGAAGAGGACGAGATCCAGGAGGAAGAGGAAGAAGCCGCCGCGCTCGCAAGACAGGAGCGACTGCAGAGCGGCGGCGCAAATGACAGCGGCGACGACTCTGAAGACGGCGCTGGCGACGAAAGCGCAGATGACGAGATGGACGGAGGCGTGCCGCTCAGCAGCAAAGCAGCTGCAGCTGACGTTTCGCGGGCGAAGAGTGCTGCTGCGTCTGCTCCGTTGGTGTCTGCAGAAGGCGCAGCCGCAACACCGAGCAGCAGCGGAGAAGCAGAGCCGCAGGTTGCCATGGAGTACAGCTTCTAGGACGCGAGTAGAGCAGACAGGGAGCGCAAGACCGTCCTTGTCGAGTGGACATCTCATTTCCGAAATCGACAAATGTCCTCCAGACGAGGACACTCGTGAAGTGGGGGCACAATGAATGCTGTCGAGTGAAGTCTCCAGGCGTTTCGAAGTCTTGAAGGCGCTTGATTGTGCGATTTCCGTGTTTTTAAGATCTACGAAGTACATGCTGCGTGCAGGAAGAAACGAAGGACTCACGAGTGCGCTCGGGCAGACAGAGAGGACTGACCTTGTGCTTTTCTCTCTCTCTCTTTCTCTCTTTCTCTCTTTCTCTCTTTCTCTCTCTCTCACTCTCACTTCTCAGTTTGTGAGCGCGACAGCCTTGCCGTTCGCCTTGAGGATGTGCTCGACCGGGTTCGTCGCCGGCGCGTCCACGTCCTTGTTCAGATACGCCATGAGACCGTGGAGCGTGATCTCTTCCGGTGAAGAACCTTCGCTCGTGCCACCGTACTCCTCCGGGATGCTCTCGAGCGGGATGCGCTCCTTGAGCGCCTCGAGGATGTTCTTCTTGCCGCGCACCATCACGACCTTCTCGCGCGTCACCTCGTCGATCATGTTCTTCACGACGTTCCAGATCATGTTGAACCACGACGGGATGTTGATCACGAAGATGTACGCGCAGCGCTCCGGGTAGTGCTTGCCCGAGATCGCTGCGGCTTTCTTCACGTACTCGACGGCTTCGCCGCGGAAGTCCGAGATGCCGATGCCCTCGACGTCGATGACCGAGATACACTTCTTGTTGTCGTCCGACTCGATCACCTGCCAGAGGAACTCGGTCACCATCATGTAGTTATGCATGAGGTCGTCCAGGTTCAGTCCCGCACCCTTGAGCGCCTTCAGGTTGATTTTGCCCGGCTTCTCGTAGTATACCGGCTCGCCGTTCTTGCCGCGCTTATGGTAGTAGTGCGGGTAGTTCTCCTTGATCGTCTTGAACGCCGGGCTCGGCTGGAACAGGATCTCGCTCAGATTCTCCTCGCGACGCCACGCCATCGTCTCCTGGTATCGCACGAGCGCCTTCGCTTCGTCGCCTTTCTCCGCGAGCACGAATCGCTTCGGAACTGTCGTCACTACTGCCGTCGAAGTCGCTACGGTGCTGCTCTCAGTCGCAAAAGCAGCAGTCGACGAGCTCGCAGCCGAGTCAGTTCCGTTGCTGACGCCAGCAGCTCCGTTCGAAAGCGCAGGCGACGGCACCGCGGCGCCAGACGCAGTCAGCGTGAAGCGGTACTCCATCACGATCAGCTTGAGCGTCGCGTTCGTCACGGGCTCGACCTCGCGCTGCTGCACGACGCTCGGCGGCTCGAAGAACGACGAGAATGGGTGGTCCACCTTCACTGCGACATAAAACGCTGGGAACGCCACGAGCACGAGCACCACGAGCTCGCGCTTGAGCCCGTCGTCCATCAGACTCAGCGAGCTCCACAGGAAGTGCGTCAGGATCGCGTACAGCAGCGCGAACACCGGCACGGGCACCAAGCGCATGACGTCCACGAGCTTGTAGAACAGCGAGAGCTTGGGCAAGTTCGTCACGAGCGCGACCGCCGCGGCGCCGTTGCCGCTGCTCTTGCTCTGTGAGGAAGAGGAAGGCTCGGTCGAGCAGGCAGCGATCTTGCCCATCGCAGTCTTCGGCGCCGCGCCAATGAGCTTCAGCACGAGCTCGCCGGGTCCGCTGCGCAACGGCAGCACGAACACCGATTCCTTCTCCTGCTGCGACCGCGAGGCTTCGTCGAAGTCGGCCACGACATGCGCGAGCAGTTTCTCCTGCAGCAGCCGTCCGGGCAATACCGCTGTCGCCTGGCTCGAGAGCTTGAAGAGGATCTCTGCCTGCTGGATGCCCGCGCTCTTGGACTTGGCGCGGTCGATGCTGTTCTCCAGCAGCGCGATCGGCAGCGCGATCTTCTGGCCGTAGTTGTACGACGTGATGATCTTGTTCATCATCGAGATCTGCTCCACGCGGGGCTTTGCGGGGCAGATCGTGAACTTGAGCTCGGGCCCCTTCCCGTCGCAGCAAATGTACCCGCCGGCGATGCGGCTCGTGGGCTTCTTGAAGTTGCTCAGCCGCTTGTTGAACATCTGCGAGTGGCGATTCGACTCCACGACGGTGATCACGACGTTCCGGTCCCCGTAGCGCAGCGGTCCTTGCGCCTCGCCCGCCTGCAAGCTCGACGCGCTCTGCGTGTTGCTGCTGGAGCCGGCGTTGCTCGCCGACGACGCGCTCGCAGTCGACGCGCTCGAGACAGTGGACGACGACGCGGTGAGCATGACGGCAGGTGCCGATGCGGTCTTGTTCTCGCCTTTCTCCTTCGCTGAGCCATTCGCGCCTGCGGTTCCTGCCGTTGCCGCTGCTGGCGGCAGTTTGCGGAACGACACGAACATCTCGCCGGCGATGTTGCGCGGCCGCGGCCCGACGTAGCCCGTGATGCCGCCGGTCTTGTTGTTCCACACCATGCCGTGCTGGTTCACGAGCACGACCGGGACGCCGTACTCGACGACGTCGCCGACGTCGCGCTGCTCGGACGGGTCGAGCACGAGGTACTCGTCCTCGTTGAAGAGGTGGTCGAGCTTCTCGCCCAGCGGCGGCACGCAGCTCAGGATGCCGTGGCGTCCGTTCTTCTCGTAGTAACCGATGCCGAGCAGCTCGCCGGCGTTCGTCGCGTTCGCGTTGCTGCTTGGGGCGTACGCGGACGCGGCCGCGAGGCGGATCTTGTGGCCGTAGCGCACGCAGAGCACGTCGTCCGGCATGCTGGGGGAGATACCTGAAGAGATCTGCCTGCCGCCGCGCGCACAGACACACAGAGAGCTACTCGTAGAGAGGGAGCGCCACGCGGCCGAGGCAACGGAGCTCTTCGCACGCGTTGGCTGTTGCTTTGTCCGGACTGAACCAATTTTCGAACCCGCTTGGGTTTCTTTTGCCATAGAGAGGGGCGACAGAGCGCTGATTCGCCGAAATGCGGCAGATACACGACAGTGCAGCCAATGGATGGCTGAGGAGGATGCGATGAGTTGGATGATTGGCTGAAATGCGGATAGATCTTTTTGTGTGGTGCGTCGTCGTGCGGACGTTTTATTTCCTAATGCGGGCTGACGACGAACGCGTTCGACGCTCCCACTCTCGCGTGATTGCTCGCTGGAGTGAGCTGCGAGCCAACGCCTGTGTTTGTGTGTGTGAGAGCGAGAGCGAGAGCACCGGCATGTCTGTGTAAACATGCCGCGCTGCTGCGCTCGACAGCGCCACAATCACAGCGCAAGCCTCGTTGACGATCAAACGCTTGGGTCAAATGCACGATGCTATCTCGAAGTAGTAATCTGTACGGACAATCTCAATACATTTCTCTTGTTGTAACTTGGGACTTGAAACCTTGTTAGACAGAGGCAAACCATCTGTATGGTTGCTGGGTGCGTCAACATTCGTGCCGCATTTGTTTGACACTTTGGAAGTCGTCGGCAGAAGGAGAATGTGCCAACTGCGTTCTGAGCCATTCCGTTAACCGAGAAAAAACTTGTTCACAATGACTCATACTCAGATATTAAAGTACATTATGATATGCAATGTTAATAGACGAACACAAAGAACATATGATCAATCAGTAAAATCAGAACTAATTGTTGCTTTAAAAGCATACACATACGTTTAATATATCAATAGTATAAACATGGTACTTTGGGCTGTTATCAGGACTTATTTACCTGTTGTACTCAAAACTTCTTGAGCACCGTCCGCTCAGCAAAAATAATTGGGCGAGAAAACAGGAACAGCAATATAGCAAATTATGTGAGGTAGAAATTCGCTGCACCAGAACGTGCACATCGTTTCTTGAAACAGGATGACAAATCGACACAATATAGCTGGTTTCATGTGAGATCATGGAAATAGAGGTATAAACATAACAAAACAACTCATTTCGAAATATTGTTGCTTGGTAATAAGTTCAAGAATTGAATCCGAAAACGTGCTCTAGCAACTGGTTATAGTGCTCATAGATACAGTGCGCGACAGGGGTTTGTGAACATGGATATTTTTTCGCCAATCAGAATCAAAACTGCATATTTTTCAACACGAAAAGTGCAGAATTGTGGCCAATTGAAAGCGTGATATTTTCCTTAAAGAGGCACGAAGAAAAGCGCTGTGGTTGAAACGCAATACAAAAATATCATTTTTGACAGG
>JAADWH010000256.1:0-31144 GCA_023335995.1 Globisporangium nagaii
CGGTGCCATGGACAAGCTTCGCATTGGGCCGCCTTCTATCCGTCAGCTCACTCAATAAATACCTCTACATTTTAATTCCGATATATTTTTATTCCCTGTCACAATGCATATTTTTTAGTCCCCAAATTGCTGGTTACTAACGAGAATGGTGCCTGTAGATGCAGTCACTCCGGAGGTCGTCCTCGAGCTGAGTGCTCTTATCCACGGCGACGAGCGACCTGATTTCTGTTCCCAGTTGCTCCCACAGCAGCAGCAGGCTTTTCTGACAACCGTCGCCGTTCACGAAATACGACAAGCGAACCGCTTATCACTCCGTCTTCGACGAGAGATGGAAGGCTCTCGGATTATAGATTACAAAGCCCGTAACGTGTCGTAATCGCTTGAATAGTCTCAGCAAGAGAGCGACAACGAAAGCACGAGAGTCATCCAGAGCCAATGCAGAGAAGGGAGTGCCCGAGTGAGTCCAGATCCTTAAAGTAGTCCCGTCCTCTTCTCTACATACAACGAAGTCAGGACGATTTCACCACTCAGTCGCATTCATAGCTCGCAGCGTCTGTCTGCGAGCTGAAGCTTTGAAGCCCCACCATGTATTTGGTCGTCACCGAGGCAGCGAGCACCACATCGCCCTTCAAGTCGAGTCTTGCAGCAGAAACCGGACCAGCAAACATTTGCTGACGGTGTGTGCCACCGATGAGCTGATTGATCAGTTGGCGGACGGCGTCTGGCGCCATCTTCAGAAAAGACGCACCAGACCATTCGGCAGGATCCAGCCGCAGCTGAGTCAAAATATCCCGATCCAGCAGCAGCAGCAGCAGCAGTCGAGGCTCTGTGCCTGTGGGTAGGACGACGGCGAGCGGACCACGTCCGTTGGAGCTCTTCGATTGGTTCGGGGCTTTTTGACACGCATCAAGCCTGGGCGGTTTCACCCGACGACAGTTTGAAACCGCCGCTCCGAAACGCTCCTTCCGCTAATAGAAGTAACGCTGAGCCGTTACGACTAAAAGAGACCGCGACACTCGGCATTTCGCAGACTGGAGCGCAGACGCGCTCGCTGCCTTTTGCATAGAGCGAGAAGAGCGCAATGCAAGTGCAGCAGCTCCAGTGCGAGTTCTTCGTCTCAGGCTGCTTGCACGATCGGCACCAGCTCTTCTCGAGCTCCATTGCGCGGTGCGTACCGGCGTATGGCAAAGCATTAGAACCCCGATGACCCTCGTCTCACCCTTGCCTCATTGTCTGCGCGTTGTGTCACTCTTTGCTCGAGCAGGAGCAACCGAACACGGGCTACAAAGGTGCGCATCGAGCGCATCCATTGCTGCTTCGCCTGTGATCTGCTGCGTCGTTTGACATTGGCACTCGCTGCACTTTGGTAGATCCTGCGATGCTTCCCGCACTGCTGTCCGGATCACCGCGACCGGAGCTACTGCGGCACACCGCTGCACGTGCGCGTTCACGCACTGCCGGATACTCAGAGCAACAATGCCAGCAGCAGCAGCATGGATCAGATCGTGGTGTACGGACGCTTTGAGCGCGAGGAGCGCGACCCCAAGGATCGCGATCCGGATCCAGCGGAAGAACTGCGGCTCGGAGTGCAAGTCTTACACGCAGTGATCACAGACAGCAAGCTGCGAGATCCGTGGATCCGAGCTCAACTGGATCAGTCGGCGAGCTCCAACGAGGTACGCCGGTGTACTTGAACAGCTACCAGTTCTTGTGATCAGTTCATCGCCTGACTTTGTAGCTGGTGGCAATATGTGCAGCCCGCGGACCGGATCTTCGCATTCCATCACGACGACCGCCAGCATTGGGAGTACGACTGGAACAGCGGTACGAGCCAGCGGCAGCGCGCGCGAACGCACATCTTCCGCGCCTACGCGTTCGCTCCGGTCACAGGGTCAGCCCCAGCTCCAGCTTCAAGAGCTCAAGCGCTGAAAGCAAGAACAGCAAGAGCTCGGAAGACGAAGACCAAAGCAGCGAAGAGCGCCTCGATCGGCAAAGACACGTGGCAGGTTGTGGGCATCGCGACGTCCACGCCATTCACGATCTCCGCGTACCGAAAACCTACTGGAGCCGACTCTGAGCTACAGCAGCAGCTGCCGCAAAGCGCACAGAGCCCGCACAAGCAAGCGCACAGTCGAGACGACGGCTCTCCCCGAGTGACAATTGTCATCGACGACGACGACGATGAAGGCGGCGAAACGGAGACGGACCCCGAGCCTGACGACATCAACACGGTGTCGGATCTGCTTCTCACGAGGGACCTCCGGAAGCTGCGCTGGGAGAAACGCAACCCGACAGTCGCCAAGTCCACGACGAGTCTCTCGATCCTCGCGCTCTTTGTGTCGCAGATCCGACTCTCGTGGCTGTCCCCGCACACACTCAGTCGGTCTCTGCTGCCGCTGCTGCGGTTCTGGCGCAATGCTGATACTGCTTCGATATCTCACGGGAACGACCAAGAGCGCTTGCTGCTCCACTACATCAACTTCTGCGCGCCTCGGCTCGTGGCTGCGATGGGCTCTAGAACTGCTGCTAGTGCTCAGAGTGCCGAAGCAGGTTACTTCTACCCAGACCGGTACGACACCAGCAGTGATGGCGATGACGAAGAAATCAGTGGAGGCAGCAGTGATGCTGAGTTTACGCAGCTTTCGCGTTTGGCTGAGCAGTGCTTCAACCTGATGGGCAGCGTGCTGGAGAACGACCAATGGAGCCTCATCGAGCGCTTCATGGCGGACGAGGCGCACTCAGGGCACAGTGCTTCAAGCGACGACGACGACAGCGGCGGCAATTGCGAAACAGACGAAGCAATCTTCGGCAGGTTCGTGGAGCTCCTGAGCGATCTGCTGAGCAGAATCCTCGCTCGAGACGCCACGAAGCTGGGGCTTCTCGTCGACAACATTGTCTCAAGCGTCTATAAAGCTCGCAACAACCACGAGCAAAGTGTTTTCGCGCCAGCTGTCGTGGAGCGAGTTGAGTCGCTGCTGCGGAACACGCGCGCTCTCGGGCTGAAGCTCTTTGACGCGCAGATGCGACTGCTTAGGAGGTGCGATGAGCAGCAGCTACGCGCGGATCTTCACAGCAGCGGCATGCGTGGGTTTCTACCGTCAAGCGACTTTGACGGACGCTGGGTGTGCCGAACAATTGAGGTGGAGCCCCGTATGACGTCGTCCTCGAACGAGAGCGCGACAGACTTCCGCGCCGTTGCAGTGCTCTCCATGCTTCTGCACACATTTGGCTTCGATCTGGAGGTGGGGGACGGAAGCAACCGACGACTCTCGATCCACTCTCTCGTGGGCTTCTTCCCTGCCGTCGACTCCAGCTTCGCGCTCGACAACGAGTTCCATCCACTCGATCGCTTGCCGTGCGGTGTCAGTGCTGAATGGCTCGCGAGTCTGCAGTACGCTGGCGAATCGCCATCTCCGCCACGGCGCACAGAGTATCGCTGTCGCATGGTTCCCAAAGCGTTCTCACTGGATCTGAAGTCGAATGAGCGCATCCGGCTCGATGTGTACCAGTACTCCAGAGACGGAGCTGGCGTCTGGCTTCGCTTTGAGATCAAACTCCAGCTGCTCAAGCACCAGCAGAAGCGCTCGTTCGGTCTGCAGCGCGCTGCTCGAGCGGGATCGTCACTCTCATCGCGAACGCGGCTTCAGGTGCAAATCACACTCTCAAGCGGCAGCGCGACCCGCGACGGCTGCGGCGTTGACTTCACGCACAAGTTGTCGCCTGAAGATCGCTTGAGTCGAATCCGAGCTTGGCACGAGCAGCTCAGCTTCACAGCAGCGTACGATCGGCATGCGGCAGGATCCTCGCCACAGACAGGCAAGGTGTCGAGAACCACGACGACCGCAACAGCATTCACGATCTCAAGAGACCCGGAGGGCAGCGGCGAGCTGTCCGCGATCGTGTAGATCAAGTCGCAGAGTCTCTCTATACGCGAGCAGCTGAATCCAAAAGCAATGCCATCAAATATTGACATGTAGCCATTGTGTCACTATTTCCACAAAAATGTACCCATTCCCATGCTAGTGACATGACTACATGCAAGCAAGCATTCAGCGACCGGTATTCTGATCCGACCTTATGCGAGAGAAGCTCGAAGACCAGTCCTATTAAAAGAGCGAATGGGGCTCGCGCACCCTCGTCTTCAGTGCCAGCTCAGCGCACGCACACTGGTGCTCGTCCAAGTCATTCAACACGACACGGCAGGCTGCGTGTCTGGACTAGATCAAGCGAAGCGCGTTGCGTGGCTCCATTCTCCCTCACTCGCTCTCTCCAGGCGCTCTCTCCAGGGCTGTGATCTCAGAGTAGCAGAGCTTTCTCCCTCTATACATCGCGCAGGCGAGCGGGGCGATGAGCGATGCTGTGAGCGCGGTGATCGTGACCGATGTCGTCGCCGTGCAGGAGGACGACGAAGGCGCGCCGAGCCGCGTGAACGACTACGCCGTGCTCAGCATGCTCGGCGAAGGCTCGTTCTCGAAAGTCTACCACTGCAAGAACGGCAGGGGCGACGAATACGTACGTTCAAACTGCTTGTTCTGTGCCAGCGGGTGGGTTGGCTCTCATCCGTTTGGTTTCTTTGCCGCTCTTTGGCTCGCACCAGGCGCTCAAGATCCTCAAGAAGTCGTTCCTCAAGCGCAAGCGCGAGTACAAGAAGGTCGAGGGCAAGATGGTGTTCTGCAACGCGCTCGACAAGGTGCAGCGCGAGGTGGCAATCATGAAGAAGCTCGCGCACATGAACCTCGTCAAGCTGCACGAGGTGGGCTCCATTGCCTCGGCTTGTTTCGGTCTGTGAGTATCAGCTAACGGTCGCGTCGCCCTCTTCATCTCGCACGCACGCATAGATCATCGACAGTCCAGCGGACGACAAGATGTTCCTGGTGCTGGAGCTCATCCAGGGCGGACAGGTGATGAACTGGGACGACAAGGCGTTCCGGTATCGCGCACCAGACGCTCCCGGCGGCGTGCTGCGGAAGGAAGATGCGCGCAACTGCATGCGCGACGTCGTCATGGCGCTATGCTACCGTACGTGTGTCAATGCTCGGATTGTGTCCAATGAGTGACTTTGAGGCTCAGTGGGTGGATTGTTTCTCTCACAACGCAGTGCACGCGAACCACATCTGCCACCGCGACATCAAGCCTGAGGTTCGTATGATCCCATCCAGCTCTCCACATCATAGAGCTGTTGCCTGACTGTCGCCGCCGTACCCGTTTGCAGAACATCCTGCTTGCGAACTCGAACGTGTACAAGCTCGCGGACTTTGGCGTGGCGCACATGCTAGACGAGGAGAACAAGACTCTGCTACGCAGTACGGAGGGCACGTACCACTTTCTCGCACCCGAGTGCACCACGGGCGAGGAGTACGATCCGTTCCAGGTGGACATCTGGGCTCTCGGCGTCACGCTCTTCGCGATGCTGCAGGGCACGCTGCCGTTCGGCACCAAAGCCGCGTCGCTCACGCAGGTGATGGACTCGATCCGAGAGGACCCGCTCGTGTTCGGACCCGAAATCGAGTCGGACTGCGCCGACGTGATGCGGCTGATGCTCGAGAAGGATCCGCACAAACGCGTGCGCATCCAGGAGCTCAAGGCGCATCCGTGGATCACCGAGGGTAGCGAGCTCGCGCGCTTCAGCCGCTCCAACTCGGTCGTGATCGAAGTGACGCAGCAGGAGATCGAAGCCGCGTTCACGCCCGTGAACAACTTCATCCTCATGACGAAGCTAAAAATGAAGATGTCGTCGCGGCTCGCGCGCGCGCGCAAGTCCGTCGAGCTCCGGCACGACCTCGACCTCGCTGAGCTTCGCCGGAGCTCGCTGGTCGACGCGCCGCGACTCGCTGTAGCGAATGCCGTCTCTCACATTGACACTGCTGCTGCTGGCTTGGGATCCACAGCGGAGTGCAGCACGCCTCGACCTCCAATCGACGTTGCCACGGCGCCTCCGAGCGATGCTGGCACTCTACACGCACCAGGAGCGCAGGCAGCCTTCGCACGAGTCGAGGTGAAGCGGCGAAACAGCAGCCTGCTGAAGAGCATGTCCGATGAGCTCGACTCTCTCGTCTCCGCCTCGACACCCACTCGTCCGGTGACGAACAGCGAAGCGCTCGCAGGGATCAGCGACCTGGTGCCGATCGCGAAAAGCCCACAGTCGTCGTCCTCGCTGAGCCATCGGCTGAGTCGGAGACAGTCTGGGAACCACCCAGACGTGTCGGCTGCGGAGCCTCGACTGCCACCGCTCGAGCTGTCGTCTTCTGCGCCGTCATCACCGGCGCAATCGCCTGCTGCCAGTCCGACGAATAGAGCGCGCGGTGTAGAAGCGCTCGACGCGAGTCCACAGCAACACCCTGGTGGCAGCAGCTATTCTCCGTCGCGTAGACCTTCGCCCGAGCGCCGCCGGAGCAGCAACGCAGAGAAAAGCAACACGCTGCCGGCGCCAGAACCACCAGTGATGCTCGTTCATCGCAAGAGCGGGTCGCTATCCCCGACCAATGAAGACTCGTACGTCCAGGCGCTAGCGGACGCAAAGCGCAAGAGCTCCCTGGCGCAGCGATCGCACGCCAACAGTCCTGGGCGAACGACTGACGCCAAGAATGAGAAAGCGCCATCTGCGGAGCAGTCTCAGTCAGACTCGACAGCAGAGCCCACGAGCTCCTGGAGCAGCAGCGCCTCGGGTTCGATGCCAATCCCGCTGTTACCGGCACCGCGCTCTCCTGCGCGACTGACGCTGCGAACCGAGAGTCTCGTGATCAACACGACGCCAGAGGACACGCCGCGCGAGGTGCCTCCGAGTGTCCACCATATGGGGAGAATGAGCTCGATCGCGAAGGCGCTGGGCGAGTGCATCGGTGCAGAGCAACCCGCCGGCACCGTCGCTTCTCCGCCAAAGAGCAAGGGGGTCAATCTGGTAGAGATCGGCGATCGCAGCTCCCTGAGAGGCGATGACAGCGTCTCCGAGAAATCGCCCAAGCTCTTCCAGAAGCGCAACAGCCATATCACTGCAGTCAGCGACCCGAGCGACAACAGCAACGCGTTCTCGCAGGCGATCATCGGCGGCAGCAGTCCTCCGAAGCGCCTTGACCATCCAAGCCTGGCGCCAGCAGCATCAGACGCAGCAGCAGCAGCAGCCACAGCTGCCACTCAAGACAGTGAGGAAATGCACTGGGGCAATCCGTCGTTCGAGAACCTGGAGCACGAACGCGTGGGAGCCGCGGGATCACCGAACAAGCCGCGGCGCAGCACGTTCGTGCGCGTGTTCTCCAAGCACAAGTCGGTCCTGGAGGCGCAGGACTCGCTCCAGATGCTCCTACGCCGCAAGAGCTCGATCAAGCTGGCGATCAACGACAGCCGGGGCAGCGAGGCGTACGAGTCCAGGATTCACGACACGGACGAGAACACGATCGCAAATGCGGCCGCCAGTGCGAACAGCCCCAAGAAGCGGCTCTCGGCCCGCAACGGACCCGCGGTGGCGGCGCTGGTGCGCGCGTCGTCGCAGGCTGGGAAGGAGGCTGCCAAGCCCATCGGCGTCCTGCGCTCGCAGAAGACCGTGGCGTGCAGCGTCATGTGAGACGAGCGCGCGAAAAGGGCTTCGCTGGAGAGACAGCAGCAAGCAGTAGTCTCAGCGAGTGTTTAGGACATGAAAGGACAAGTCGCATGAGAGAACATGGCTGCACTTTCGAGCAGAATGTATCCATTTGCTCCACTTGATGGTTTTGTCATTTTAGAGTACTGGTTTAGGTTATCTTTTCAACTGCATCAGCAAACCCTTCTCGTGATCTCGCTGACATGTTCCTCTCGGGTTGAGGCTGTGCTATTGATATAAGAGAATACAACGATCTGAATTGCTGCCAGATCACGGCTGTTTCAGTAGTTTGCAATGCTGCCTATTCCCACAATAAAGCACAACATGAGCACCATAATCGCTGATTACTGGATAAACTGCGCCTGCTATTGCTGTCCACAGAAACAGTGAGTGTAGAACTGCAGTTAATGGCGGCAGCACGGCTAGAGTGTATATCTTGACTCCAGTATGCCGCAGCAAGTCACGCGAACGCGCATCCCACTTCATTCCCAGAACGCACCAGCAGCAGCACGAGCGGCGAGAAGCGCAAGGGAAGAAGCGATGGATCTGGGCTGGAACGAGCACTCCTGTACGTGCGCCAGAGCCCTCCTGCGCGGGTGCTGCTACGCGTCGCTCTTCTCTGTGCGGACGCGCTGGTTTCTCACGCGACGCTTTTCTTTGCCTGTGTGTCTCCCGTGCGTTGATTCGTGCGGTTGTGTGTGGCGGCAGACTCGGAAGGATACCCGCTCTCGCAAGGGTGCGTCGTGCGCTGCTTCGCGCGAGGATGCCGTGCTTTGTCTTCTGTGGGATGCTGCTCGCGCGCGTGCATGTGCGGTGCTGACTGCTGCGGGCTGCTCTTGTTTGGCTGATCGGCTGTGTGCAGATACGGTGATGAAGCGACGACGCTCACGGGCGAGAACAAGCCGCGCATTCTGCTGATGGGACTGCGCAGGTACGCGCGGACAGTACAAGCAACCGTGCGTTCGATGCACACGCGCGCGTGGTTAACCCCTGGTTCCTGTTGTGCATGCTGCCTGCACAGGAGCGGCAAGTCGAGCATCCAGCGCGTGGTGTTCCACAAGATGTCGCCGCACGAGACGCTCTTCCTCGAAGGCACGAACTCGCTGGACATCAAGTACATCGCGAACAACTCGTTCGTGCAGTTCCAGATCTGGGACTTCCCGGGTGACTACGACTTCAAGGAGGACCTCGTGTACGGTGGGCAGCTCGTGAACGAGGAGATGATCTTCGGCAACTGCGGCTCGATCGTGTTCGTGATCGACGCGCAGGACGAGCCGTACGCCGAGGCACTCGCGCGTCTGCACGATACGGTCATCCGCGCGCACCGCTACAACCCGGACATCTTCTTCGAGGTGTTCATCCACAAGGTTGACGGCGACCTCTTCCTCTCGGACGACCACAAGATCGGTACGATTGCGATCGAATGGATCGTGACGAGTGCCAAGCGGAAGACTGACGGCCGGCTCCATTCCTGTGAAATGATATGTATATGCGCAGACTGCCAGCGCGAGATCCAACAGCAGATCACGGATGAGATCAACGACGGAGAGCTGGACATCCACATGAGCTTCTATCTGACGAGGTACGCGGTAGTTCCTGTCTGTTTATGCGAGTGGAACTTTGCAACTCAGTCTACGCTCGTGCTTGTGCTCGTCGTGATGAAACGAGAGCAGCATCTACGATCACAGCATTTTCGAAGCGTTCAGCAAGGTGGTGCAGAAACTCATCCCGCAGCTGCCAACGCTCGAGAACCTGCTCAACATCCTGATCACGGTGCGTGTTTCTTCGCTCTGACCAGGCGAGGGAATGTGTTCTGCTCTGATGTGTTGGGATTGTTTGTGTGTGTGTGCTTGTTGCAGAGCTGCAACATGGAGAAGTCGTTCCTGTTCGACGTCGTGAGCAAGGTGTACATCGCGACGGACAGCAACCCTGTGGACATGCAGTCGTACGAGCTCTGCAGCGACATGATCGACGTGGTCATCGACGTCTCCTGCATCTACGGGTGCGTGCGTTGGAAGAGGGAACTGCTAGAAGTGATGTGAAGCGCTGCAGTGTTGCTGACTGTTGAGTGAGTGGACATGGTGCACGCAGAATGAAGGACGACGGCGATGGAGACGGTCTGGCGTACGACTCGGAGTCCTCGTCCGTGATCAAGCTCAACAATGGCATGGTGCTCTACCTCCGAGAAGTGAACAAGTACGTTCGCACTTGCGATGCTGGCTGCATTCTCCTGTGTGTGATGGCTAAGCCCTGCTCGCCGGTCGGTGTCATCTCTCTGTGGCAGCTACCTCGCGCTTGTGTGTCTGCTGCGTGCGGAAAACTTCATGAAGCAGGGCATCATCGACTACAACATCGACTGCTTCAAGTCGGCCATCGGTGATGTGTTCAAGGTGCCAGAGAAGAACCGAATAGTGAACTAAGAGTCGCGGGAGGCGCGGTCAGCACAGAACTCAAGTCATGTGAAGAAGAAGGAGAATGCGAATGGTGTCACGCCACGGAGAATCACAGCACCTCGTGTGCGAAAGTCGAGACAGTGAGGGGTTCTTAAAGGCGGCGTCACGTTTGGACGCGCGTTAATACCACGAAATCGAACCGTGACAACACACACACACACACACGCGCGCGCATTCGATCTCGCTAACCACATGTGCTGCATCAGGGCACAACCGAAGAAGACACGAGTACAACGAGCACCAGGCAACAGGTTTGGAAGCAGTCTGTAAATTAGGCAGGCGATCGAGACTCTCAACCACGCTTGTTGTGCGTTGTGATGCTACTTGAATGCAGCGACAAGCACGATGATCAAAATGATGGTGATACCGACGAACAACAAGCAGCATTTCTTCTTGCGCGCCGACTTCTGGCTCTTGAGCGCCTTCGAGACCTCCTGGTTGCCCTGCTCGACGTAGTTGGCCGCCGTGCGCACCTGGAACTCGATCTGATCCAGCATCTCGCCCTGCTGCTCCACGAGCAGCGCCAAGTCGAGGAACATCTGGTGCAGCTCCGCGACGCTCTGTTCGAGGCGCAGTACGTCCTGGTACTTGTCCTGGCAGTTGATGTACACGTCCTTGATGGACTCGGCGGCGCCTTGGAGGATCGCGCTCTTGTAGATCGAGCCAGGGTCGGCGGAGCGCATGACGGCGTCGATCTCGGCCTCCGAGGCGTCCGGCTTGACGATCTGCACCTGCCGCTTCACCTTGTTCTTCATGTCGTTCTTGTATTTTTGCTGAAGTGCGTTGTCGTTGCAGAGAGGAGAAGCGTCAGTCCAAGATCGCATCCGTGCAGAAGGACGCAAGAGATCAACGCGGAGCGCACCTGGGCTTTCTGATACTCCTTCATACAGTCCATGAACTTCTTGGTGAGCGTCGCGCACATGTTCTCCCGGATGCGGATCTCCGAGAGCGGCGTCGCCTTGTCTTTCTTCTTCTCCGCCGACTCTTTCTTCAGCAGCTCGAGCATCCCCTTGGCGTGCGCGGCGTTCTTGTTGGAGGACTCGATCACCATCGTCAGCTCATTGCTGATGGCTGCAGAGAGTGCGAATCACGACGAGGATCAGCTCAGGCTCGCATTGCCACACCAGATTCGCAGAGCCAACGCACCGTGCTCCTCCGTGGACGAGGTCGCGAGCGTCGCCTTCTGGTTCAGCTCTGTGATCTTCTGGGTTCCTAAGCTGCAGCAGGAGAAGAAGAAAGCGAGGCGAGGTGAGGTCGTCGTGCCGAGTCCGTTCAGCAGCGAGCGATGCTGCTGAGAAGGTACCTAATGTTGGTCAAGTCCATCTGCATGTCCTCGACGTCTTTGAAGAACTGCTCCATGAACTTCGGCCGCATGACGCCATTGCTGTTCGCAACGATGAAGGAGGCACGCGTGAGAACTGAGGTGTCACCAGCAGCGATGAGCGATCAGGACACAACTTACGAGCGCTGGCGACACACAACAGAGCACAGTAGCACGAGCGCAAAGGACAAGCGGCGCAGCAACAAGCAGCACAACGGATGAGTTTGGCATCACCAGCAGCAGGAACGAGTTTGGCAAAGCAAGAAAGAACGCACGTCGACGTCGATCGCGACGTCTTGTCCAGCCTGCGCCTTGCCCTTGATCTCCGCCAGTCGGTCCAGCATGCTTAGCTCCTGCAGCCGAAACCAAATCGTCTGGTGTCTCCTGCCGATGCCGGTTGCGGGCGACGAGCTTCACTGACAGAGCACACGCCAGACGCTCGTTCTCTCGAGAGGCAGAAGCACGCGACGCACTTTCTCGCCGCTTCGTGCTGTCTGACCCTGGCGGAGCGTTGTGGCGCGAGTGGAGCTGCTCGAGGATAAAAATACGCAACCACCACCACGAGACCATGCAGAGTAACAGCCCGCGTCCACCTCGACCGAAACCACTCGGTTATACGCAACGCGAGCGCATCAACGACATGACACGCCAAGCAATGCCAGAAGCTCCATTCACGCGCACATCCCACATGTCTCTGCATCTCTTTTCCACCCTCACGCTACGCGCATGCTACACACGACCGCGCTCCTGCGAGCGAGCGAACGAGCGCCGCCTAGGTCTTCTTGACAATCTGGACGATGTCTTCGTCGTTGAGCACGTGCTCCTTGCCGACCTTCTGCGGCTGGTGCTTGACGGACGTGCCCCAGACCCAGGCGTACTTGAGCTGCTTGAGCAGCGACTTGTGGATGCGCAGGCAGAAGTCCTCGATCGTCGGCCGCTCCGAGTGCAGGATCACAGGCTCGTTGTAGTCGGGCATCTTGCCCTTTGGCTTGGTGTAAATACGGATCATGTTGCAGTAGTCCCAGATGCTCTCGAGCAGCTCGTCAAAGTTCCACTCGTGGTGCGCCGAGATCGCCACATTGTGCGGGATCTGGTCGATGATCGTCAGCTCCTCGATCGTCAGCTGGTCGATCTTGTTGAGCACGTACAGGCACGGGATGTACACGCGGTTGCCCTCGATCACGTCCAGCAGCTGGTCGGCAGACACGTCCTCGCGCAGCGTCACGTCCGCGTTGTGGATCTTGTACTCGTGCAGGATCTGGTACACCGTCTCGGCGTCCAGCTCGCTCTGCGGACACGTCGTCTGGAAGTTCACGCCGCCGCGCTCCTTGCGCTTCAGCACCATGTTTGGCGGCTTCTTGTTCAGTCTGCAGCCATAGTTCACATCATGCACACAGCACATTAGCACCACTGTCGTCACTCCCACGCACGCCACACACTAGCCAGCTAGCCAATCGACCCACCTGATGCCAAAGCCCTCGAGCTCGTGCTCGATGAGCTTCTTGTGCGTCGCGGGCTTCATCGCGTCCAGCACGATGAGGATCACGTTGCACGTGCGCGCCGTGCCGATAACCTGGCGACCGCGGCCCTTGCCGTCCTTCGCGCCTTCGATGATACCCGGGAGGTCAAGGATCTGGATGCGCGCGCCGCGGTAGTTGAGCGTGCCGGGGATCGCCGTCAGCGTCGTGAACTCATATGACGCCGCCTCGGAGAACGTGCCCGTGAGCTTCGTGAGCAGCGTCGACTTGCCGACCGACGGGAAACCCACGAGCCCCACGCGTGTGTCGCCGGCCTTGTTCACGTCGAAACCCTCGCCCGTGCCGCCGCCGGCGGACTTGGAGCCGGCGTCCGTGACCTCGCGGCGCAGCTTGGCGATCTTGGCTTTGAGCAGGCACAGGTGCTTCATCGTCGCCTTGTTCTTCTGCGTGCGCGCGTACTCGGCCTCCAGCTCGTTGATCTTGAGCATGGCGGACGACATGGCTATCTACGTGGTGCTGGCTGCTCTCTCTCTGCTGCGAAGGAGGGGGCGAGGCGCTGGTGCTGTGGATCGGACGGACGGACGGACGCACGCGGACGGAGCTGCTCGCTTGTCTCGGATGTCTCCTTCCTGCCGAAATGCGCTTTCTTGGCTGTGAATGGCTCCGAGTCTGTGGACGCAGGTTCCATGTTGCGCGAAGGTGGCGATTTTTGCTTTTCTCGAATGTTGCGGGAGCGAATGTTGCGCGAATGTTGATGTCTTTCCAGCAACCTTTCTATGATGGGAAGCAGAACGCCTTCATGAGCTGCTCAAGCATGAAGGCAACCGGCGCGACTGCTGCGTGCGAGCGCTTGTGCCTCAGACACCACGGTGCGACACACAGAGGTAGCAACCAAGCGAGTGGCGATTGCCCATATCCGCACAGCAGGCGAAACCAAGGCTGTCGTTCCACCAGCATGGTATTATTCACGTGTACTCGCTCGACGCTCCTTCCTCACCAACCAGAACGCTCTGCTCCTTCGTCTTCGTATATGCTTCTCGCTCTCCTGCGCATATTCACCGCTCTCTCGTCGCTCTTGGCGCGCACGCAGATCTGTCCTTCTCACTCACTCGCTCTTCTCACGGCTTCCGCAGCGTCTCGAGGTGGCGCTTGAGCTGCGGCACGTCGCAGGACGGCAGCCCGATGGGCGGCTCCTTGCCCAGCACCGTGTAGCGGTTGTAGATCTGCGCGAGCAGCTCGTCCTTCTCGCGTCGCTGCTGCAGGCTCCGCGCTTTCTCCGGGTCCGTCGAGCCGCCCTGGCGCCAGTCCGTCTTGCGCGTCTCCGCCGCCTCCGCCGCGCGCGCGCGCTTCTCCGAGTTGGTCGGCTGGCGGACCTGGTCGCGCGTGCCGTCGCCTCTCAGCGTCGTCGCGGCGCTCGCGTTCGGCCGCGCCTGCGACTCGCTCACGGCCTTGAGCTGCGTCTTGGACGAGCAGCAGCCCATGGTCGCAAGTTGTCTGATTAAAATGTTCTGGCTGCGTTTGTATGCGCGGAAGTGGTGTGGAAGAAGCCAGATGGCGAGTACCGGTGCAAACCGGTACGCTGCACTTGGGATTTGTATGCGATGTGTGGTTTTGGAGCTGTCGGAATGGCGGCGTCTCACGCACGGATGAAGATCGAGATCGAGAACGCGTGCGACTTGTGCTTCTGTGTGCTATTGCGTCACGACAGCCTACGAGTGACGAGTGGATGAACAGACATGCCTGCAGGATCATGCGGCACTAAGGTGTTTGTATCCATTCGGTGTAGCCATGGGCTGCTCGTTAAACCACGAAGCGGTACGCGCATCAACTTTGTGGGCATGCTGTAGACGAAGAAGAGGGAAACACAAGCCGCGGCGGTGGTAAAATCTCTCTTTTGCGTTGTCTGTATTGCGTATTGTGTTTCTTGTCCATTCTCTCGGTGCTCTTCTGCTTTTTCTTCGTGGTGGTCGCGTGTCTGTGTATCTCTCTTCTGGGGTGTCTCCTCCGATCGCGCGGTGTCGGCTCTCGTCTCGTGGGTGTCTCCTCCGCTGGTGCGCGGGTGCTGCGACTGGAACTGCGTGCGTGCCTGCCTCCCCTTACTCCTGAATGAAATAATTGAACAAATCGCTGAGCGATACGATCCCTACGCAGCGCGTGTACTCGTCCACGCAGACCAGCCGGTGCGCTTTCACGGCCGCGAACCGCTCGAAGATCATGTGCAGCGTGTCGGTCTTGTAGCACAGGTGGAGACCCTCCCCAATGTGGCCCTGCGATGCGTTCCACACCAGTCGTTCGCAGAACAGCAGAGTGTGAGCAAACCCCTCGAGCGATCCGACGCATGTCAAAGCAAGTGACGCACCTCGGCAGCTTGGATCCTAAGAATTTCTCCCACGGGCATGTCTAATTGAGTGAGTGAGCGGTCTTTCACCAGTTCCTGCACGACACAGCAGCAACAACACACCATTAGATCCCACACGCCTCTTTCTCCCAGAGACAGCATTCCCCAGCGAGAGATTAACTTACGGTGACGTTCGATACACAATAAATATTGACAACCATGCCTGCACAAAGCAAAGCATAGCCACACAACTAGTCAGCACCGCAGCCACCAGCAGCAGCTAAGCAAGAAAACAAGCATGCATGCGAACGCACCACTGGAATCCACGATCGGCAACGCCGAGACCCTTCTCTCCACGAGCGTGTGCAGCACGCGCACGAGCGGCATGTCCTCGGGCACGGTGATGAGGTTACTATACACGCCGATGCCGAGGTCGAAGATGGGCTGGTCGAAAAGCCGTCGCTGCTCCCGGAACGTTGACACGAGGTACTCCAGAATCCCGCTATGAGTGATGACAGATAAGACCGAGTTCTGGATCGGGTCGAGCACCGGGAGCCGATGCAGCCGGTTGTCGCGCAGTAGCTTGCACGCCTCGTACAGCGAGTCCTCGGGCGTGACCGCGATCATCCCTTCACGCTGCGGACTCATCGATAAAGACCGAGGGATCGCTGGTCACAGATCAGATGCATATGTCAGCAAGCAGATCCGAGCGAGCAGCACACAAGCAGCAGCTCACAGCATACCTCGCCAGGACGCGATGCTGTGCTCTGCGAGCTCGTTCATGGGCGAGCCTCGGATGTAAAAATGACGCAAGATGTTGACAAAATCGGTGGCGGTGAACATGCCGACGAACTGGGCTTGGTCGGCGTCCCAGATCGGAACAGACTTGATGTCTGCGCAGCATACCACGCGGATGCCATCACATCATAGCAATAACCGTCAACACACTGACAAGAGAGGACAGAGCGCTGCAATACAATGCGCACGCACCATGCTCGACCATCGCGAAAAATGCCAAGTTGATCGGGATCTTCACATCAAACACCACCACCTGCACGAAGACGCCGACAGTTAGCACACGAGCAGGTACGCAAACACCCACGCGACTGGAAGCGAGGTGGGAGGAGAGCGGGCGTACCTTCCCACTATTCTTGATCAATTCGTAGCACTGGTGCTCTAGCAGGAATGCACGGATGACTTTCCGCGCCTCCTTCACGATGTCGAACGTCGACGCCTGCGATAGATCGAGCGCCGAGGACGATGAGTGCAGCGAATTCGAGCTGCCGAAGTCGCCATTCAGCCCGAACGAGAGTCCCGGCGAGGCCCCCGACGAGCCTCGTCGTGGCGGCGCCGGCGTGCCGTCCCCGTCCGCCATGTACGCGTCCTGGATCGGCACGGAGATGCGCGGCATGCCCGCAGTCATGTCGCTCGTGCCGCCGAACGCCGCGTGCTGCTGCTCTCTGCTCTGCTGCTGCTGCTGCGTCGGCCGGCCGCCTCCGTCCGAGCCGTAGTACCCTTCATGGGACATGCCTTCCCCCCGCTTCCTCTTGCGATCCGCGAGCGTAGTGCCGACTTCTTCGACAAACCTCGACGTCTCGCCTCACGAATCAAACAGCCGCCGAGCGACGACGATGGCGACGGAGAACGGCTTGCTGCTCCACACACTCGGACGAAGCGCTCTGCGTGCTCGTCCTGCGTCTGCTCTCGCTCTGCTGACGCGGCTGCTGTGCGTCCCGCAAGTATCTCCCTCCTTCTCCTCTCTCCTCTCTCCAAACTCTCTCTCCAACCTTCAAGCGCCAGCCAGACGGACAGACGAACGGAGCCAGGCGCGCGTGCGTCTTCAGGCTGCGGCGGTGGGTATCTCGTGGGACGGTGTCTGTGACGCGCGCTGGTCGAATCGCGTGGTCGGGCGGGCCGTGGCGTCCTCGTCTTCAAGGGTGCTCGGGCGTCGCTCGTAGCTCTTGGCGTCTTGCTTTTCCGCGCTTTTGTTCTCCCACACAACACTCACGTGACGGTCGCAGCGTACTGTATGGCGCTCAAATAGCAGCCTCTTGCGAGCGTTTCAGCCAATAAGAGCCTGCTAACCATGTTTTTGGCCAATGAGGAGAGAATATGATCTCATTCGCTTAAAAGGGAGAGGAAAATAAACAAGTGGCTGAAATGATCGCATCGATAATTGGGCAAAAAGGTGCTTTGGCGAGAATATCTGACGGCAAGTTCGTCACCGCCAATTGCTCAGCAGCAATGGAGGCGGGCACAGCACCACTGCGCTCTCTCTCCGTTTGTTGTCCAACGTGAAGATGTGCTGCGAGCGACCAGAAGATGCTTGTTCATGGAGTCTATTCGTTTATGTCTGCGTCGTTCATCACCTCTCCTCTCTCTATGGACTCTGGAAAATGCCATCCATCCGATCTGCAAACTCGGACGATGTGCTTCTCTCTCTCTAAAAGTCGCGATGCCGAGATAAATCTCCGACGCTTTTGTGCAGTGTGTGTGGTTCTTGTGTGGGTGCTTGGTGATGAGACGCCAGAGCGAGGACACCGACGCTACAGCTGCGCCTACTGGGCAAAGCAGTCGCTTACTGGTAGGCGCTCTGCTGCTTGCACTGGTTCAGCGCGTCCAGGTAGAACTGGCACGACGAGATGTCGTTCGAGCGCGTGTTGAGGCACTCCATGAATGCCTTCTGGTCACTCACGCACACCGGCGCCGCCGCCGCGATCGGCGCTGGTGTAGCAGCGACGTGCTGCGTCGTCTGCTCCTTGTCGCTCGAGCCGAACGAGTCGGCGACCGAGTTGACTGCCTGGCGCGCGATGGCGCTGCCGGTGCCGAACGCCATGCCTTCCGCGACCGTGCCGAGCAGGCCGCCCATCATGCCGCCGCCGCCGCCGCTGCTGCTCTGCACTGGGGCAGGCGCTGGCGCGGACGACGCCGCAGCTGGAGCTGGCGCTTTGGTTTGGGTGGTGGCGGCTGGCGCCTTGCGCGCGGGGGCGGCTGGAGCGGAGCGGCGGGAGCGGGCCATCCTTCTTCTGTTGTGCTGTGAGGGCTGGAGCAAAAGTGGTTCTGAGCCACGAACAGCGAGCGAGCGAGAGCGAGCAGCTCCGGATATTCAGAGCTGGTTGTTGGATGAAGACTTGCCTTTTTGGAGCAATCGCAAACATTCTCGAATGCTCCGAGACGACCAACACTTGGCACCAACATTCTCAATGCATCAACAACGGATCGGATCGATCTGATCGAGAAGAATCGCCGATTCGCGGGCAATGGCGATTGCGCTGCGCTCTTGCTTTGCAGCTGTCCTGCGCGCGCTGCGTGTGCTGAATGCTGATAGGGACCTAGGCTACACTGCAGTCCAGTTGTGCTCAGGGCAGACACGCATGCGATGTGTCGGACGGTTGCGAAACGGACGTGAACTCGATGCGTGCGATCGTCTGCTGATCGGATCAATCGCAGCAGGCGAGGATCGCACATCCGCACTCGCGCACTTATCGCAATGGCGTTCGTGAGAAGCTCGCAGCTCGCAGCGCGTGCTTCGCGGCGTCGGCAGAACGCTCCGGTACGCGCGAATCATGTGTCGTTCACCACCACGGAGATGTTGTCGTCTGATCTCTTTGTTGCTGGCTCGGATGTGATGTTGTGCACCTGTTAGCTCCAAACTACTCCAGGAGACCATGCGTTTGCTCCACTCTCCACCGCATTCGCGTCTGGGGACGGGAGCGAGAGTGAGAGCGAGAGCGAGAACGAGATCTCCAAGTCGGCAGAGTGCTCCGATCATCCGAGCGACCTTTCGAGCGCTCGCATGCGCGTTCGCAGCCAGATCATGCGGCGCGTCCAGGAGCTCCACGCCGAACATGGAGACGACGCTATCGATGTGATGGAAGGGCATGCAACCAGCAACCACGAGCCAGCAGCACCAGAGGCGGCAGTGGATCTCGCCAGCCTTCGCCAGGACGTCATCAGCGTCGCGGCGCAGATCCTGGAGCGCCATCTTCACCACCGAGAGCAGCACGAGGCGTCGTCGCAGTCGCTCGAGCTGCGACTGGTGCATCGCATGCTCGCGAAAGAGAGCGAGCTGCTGGCATTGCAAGCGCTGCTGCGGCACTCCCGCGGATCCGCGCGCAAACCACGCAGACAACAGCAGCAGGAACTGCACGCGCGCGAGCGCTGACTGCCACGCGTGCGACGCTCGATGGCGCTACGCTACGCCATGCCGTGCGAGCTTTTTGACGAGAGCGCAGTGACGACAGCGTGGCAAGTGTGACTGCTGCGGAATGCGCATGTGAATGCGCCAGGAATCAGCCATCACCGTCGCTGGAAGGTACCTTTTCGTCCACCGTTCTGCGTCAACGAAGAGCGCGTTTGTCGCCGCGCAACACACGCCACGCAACACCATTCAGTTCAGTTCACGGCGCGCCAGCGAGTGAACGTGTTCGAGTTGAGAACGGTCGCTGCTGCAGTGGCAGATGCTGGCAGCGCGAAGCAAGTGAATGCAACAAGCAACTCGAGCGATTCGGTTCGCTCATGCTTGTTGGCGAAGATTTTGTCTGCAGCCATTTTGCGGTGTAGGATGCAGCTACGCTTTTCTGATCACAGAGTGGATGCGGAATGTGGCTGAGTTGACAGTTCAGGACACAAGCTGGTTTTCTGCAGAAATGATTCACATGTCGGCTTCTGGTTTGAAGGGATGACATCCACAATTCTGCATTCGTGAGCGAGAGGCGTCCAAATGCACCTTCCAGCGTGTGGCTGCATCCGCTTTTCTGGATCGAAAAATGTTTCCGAGGAAAAACCTGCGAGACCGAATGGCGCGAGCAACTTCAATGCGACACGCGCGCTCGCATCTTGACTTGGTCGCTGTAGGGGGCCACCGCTCCGACTTGAAAAACGTATGGCAGCCTCCGGCTCTGCGACCTCCGCAACTTGATGCGCAGCTGTTTCTTTATCGCGCACGCCACCTCGAATCTCGTGTGGGTTTCTCGACCCATCTCTCACGCAAAGCCAAGCAAAAGCAAAGCCAAGCGAACAAACAAGCGCAGAGCGAAGCGAACAACAAACAAACAAACAAACAAGCCGACAAGTAGACACGAGACTCACCACCAGAACCTCCGTGATGAAGACCGACGGCCACGAAGACGCGACGGCGGCGACGACAGCAGGAGCCGCGGCCACCGGCGCCGGGCTGGAGGACCGCGAGCTGCTGATCCTCGAGCGCCAGCGCACGGCGGCGCTCGAGGCCGAGGTGAAGCAGCTGCGCGGGGCGCTCGTGCAGCTCGGCGAGTCGACCGAGATGGAGGAGGAGCGCATCACGAACCGCCTGATCAAGCGCCTGGCGGAGCTCAAGAGCGAGAAGGAGCAGCTCGCGCTGGAGGTCGAGCGCGAGGAGGAGCTGCTCACGAACTCGCTGCAGAAGAAGCTCAACCAGCTGCGCAAGGAGAAAGTGGATCTGGAGAACCGCCTCGAGCACGAGCAGGAGTACATTGTGAACAAGCTGCACAAGCAGCTCGAGGCCGCCAAGTTCGAGAAGGAGCGCTTGCTGCGCGAGCTCTCGTCCGAAGACCAGGCGATGCGCAAGGCGCTCGAGTCGCAGGTCGCCAAGATCCTGAACGAGAAGGTGCACTTGGAGAACGAGCTCGAGCAGGAGCAGGAGTTCCTCGTGAACCGCCTGCAGAAGCAGCTCGCGCTCATCCAGGCCGAGCGCCGCCGCACGGAGCGCAAGATGGCAAAGGACAACGTGCTGCTCTTCGATCAGCTTCACGCGAAGCTCGAGCTGCTGCGGCTTGAGAGCGGCGAGAACGTGAACGCGCTCGCGGATGCCATGAGCCGCGCGATCCTCAAAATCAAGGAGCAGCAGCAGAAGAAGGTCAAGGACGTCGCGGACCACAAGACGTCCAAGGACGACGCGAGTGTGCTCGGCTGGTCCTACTCGTACCCGTCCAAGGAGCTGCACCCGGCGGCGGCGGCGACGACGCAGCTCACGCCCGAGGGCTTCCCGTACCAGCACATCCGCCGCGGCACGATGTAACAGCGCAAAGCGAGCGAGCGAACAAGAACGAGCGATGCAGCCACACGGAGAGTCCGAATATCTCGTGGCGTGCGGACGAGTGCTGTGCGAATGCGCCTGCGTCCGGAGGAGCAGGGAAGAGTGTCCATGCGTGTAAATAAGTTGTGCATTTCGTAGCTGCGTAGCGCCTTGCATCCGCCTGCATTGGGCGAACAAGCCCACCCGCCTTCCCACAGCCGCGCAGAGAGAGAGAGAGAGAGAAAGAGAGAGACCCGCTCGCCAAGCCGAACGCATGGACAACGCCCATTGCCGCCCAGCTCAAGCTTCCATTTCCCTCCACCACTAATCTTTAATTCAACAACTATCGTATTGTATACCACGCGCGCAATTGACAAGCGACGGATCGACGACGTCACGCGCCTGTGATCGTAGTTGTCTTCCCAACGCCGTCACTCCTTTCATAAATAACGCAACTGCTCTCTTCTCCTTTACCTCTCTCTCTCTCTCTCTCCCCATGCGAATGGCTGCTAGCGATTGTCTGCTGTTGCTTTGCTTTGCGTTGCGTCTACAGCGCCTGGCGGATGAGCGCCTTCTGCTGCTCAGAGAGGCTCGTGGGGAACTGCACGTCGAACTCGACAAAGAGATCGCCGCGCTGCGACGGACTCTTCTGCAGCGGCATGCCCTCGCCCGCGAACACCTTGCGCGTGCCCGGCGTGATCACGCCGTCGAGCCGCATGTCGATGCTGCGATTGTCCAGCGACTTGATCGTCAGCGTGCCGCTACCCACGAGCGCGTCCTTGAGCGAGAGCTTGGCGCGGTACACCAAGTGGTCGCCCTCGCGCTTGAACTTGTCGTGCGCCTTCTCGCGGATCACGAACACGATGTCCTGCGGCGGCTTGTTCGGCAGCGCGTCGCCCTGGCCTTCAAACGTGACCTTCGTGCCATCCTTCCAGCCGGGACGCACGTTCACTTCGAGGATCTTCTGCTCCTCGCGGATCTGCTGCGTCGCCTGGTCGTACACTTTGCGCGTGATCTTGAGCTTCTTCGTGCAGCCCGTGTAGAGCTGGTCGAGCGAGCACTCGAGCTGCACCTTGAGCTTCTCGGGCTTCGCAGCGCCGCCCATGCCACGCGCACCACCCATGCCGCCCATGCCGCCAAACATGTCGTCCATGTCGCCAAAGCCGCGACCGCCAGCGCGCATGCCGCCGCCGCCACCGCGACTGCGGTTCCCAAACGCCGAGCCAAACATGTTCTCTGCCTCATTCGGGTTCGACGTGCCAAAGAACTGTTCAAAGATCTTCGACGGGTCTGACGAGTGGAAGCTGAAGCCGCCAGCACCGCCCGGGAAGCCCGAGGACGAGGACGAGAAGCTCGAGAAGCCCGGACCACCGCTCGAGAACGAGAAGCCGCCCGGAAAGCCGCCGCCCGCACCGCCAGGGAAGCCGCCGGCGCTCTCCGGACCCTGCGGTGGCCCGCCTCCGCCACCGGCCTTGAGCCCTTCCTCACCGTACTTGTCGAAGATCTCGCGCTTCTGCTTGTCGCTCAGCACCTCGTAGGCCTCGCTGATGTCCTGGAACTTGGCCTGCGCGCGATCCTTGTCGTTCGGGTTCTTGTCCGGGTGCCACTTGAGCGCCAGCTTGCGGTACGCCTTCTTCAGCTCGTCGTCCGTCGCCGTGCGCGCCACGTTCAGGATCGCGTAGTAGTCCTTGCCCATCGTGTGCTGTGTCTTGTGCTGCTTGGTGTGCTGCTCGTGTTGCCTTGCCTGCGTTTTGCGAAATGAGCGAGTTGGCTTGCTTCAACAACAGAGAAGCGGCAGAAACGGTGTGATCAAATGCTTGATTTCGGGTAATGTACAGCCGCTATCGAGAGTATTCGAGTCTTAATTGGTTGTAATTTCCAATTTCGCGCAACCTGTCAGAGCGATCGAGAATATTCGAGAAGATACGAAAGCTGGCGCGCTGTCTCATTGGCTGGAAATGAGTTGGGAGCGCCTTTACAGCCAATGAGCACGCGGCAAGATGGGTTCTCAAAAATTGCTTCCAAATGTGCGTGTCTCTTGAGCACAGCGATCTTGGGACAGCAGCAGCAGGCGATGGCTCCTCACGAGCGCCTTCGGGACGACACGGCGGAGGCGGCGCTCGGGCCACCTGCACGATTCCTAGCTCCAGCGACAGTCTTCGCATCGACGGCAGCTGGTGAGGCACCTGCCTCCTCTTCGTCCTCCGAGTCGCTCTTCGGCCGCAGGAACTCGGGCAGGTATGTGCTGCGGTGCTGGTTGCGGCGCAGCATCTGCATGAGCACGTTGCCTCTCTCTTTCCGCCCCACGCGGTAGCTGGACGACGGACGCGGGTCGCGGATCGGCAGGAACATGCGGAACGACTGCGACTCGCGGTAGCTCCTGATCGAGTCCGGGAGCTCCGCGTCGCGGCGCAGCGTCCCGTAGCGAGACTGCAGCAGCAGCTGCTGCTGTTGCGTCGGGTGCTGTGCTGCTGCTGCAGAGAGCTCGCCATCGACCGACGTGGCAGATGCTGAGGACGGCGTGGTGTTCGCAGCCCTGCTCTGCTTGGCGCGCATGAGCTCGCGCACGTCGACGAGCTTGGGTCGCAGCATGGCTTGCTGGCAGCTCGTGCACATCTCGACTTTCGGGAGCCCCGGGATCACTTTCGAGCAGTGGCAGGCGCTACGGTGACGCCATGGCACAGCATGTCAGCACTTCCGTCCCCAACGCGCACACAATCATCGCACAGAAACAGACACAGGACGTACGTGAGCTGGTCACGCTCGGTCTTGGACTGGCCGATGAGCGCCGCGATCTTGCGCATGCGACCGCATTCGCGACCGCGCACCGCCGCCAGGATGTAGTCTGCCGCAGCGCACACCGCCGCCTCCTGTCCCTTCTCCGCCAGAGCGTCGTCGTCATCGTTGTCATTGTCAGTCTCGATGTCGATGTCGCTGGCAACCTCCACGATGCCGCGGACGAACACCTCGACGACGTCCTCGTCGATCTGGCAGTACAAGTAACAGAGCGAGACGCTCACGGGTCGCGTCGCGCCGCTGTGCTCCTCCTCCAGGTGCATGGACTTGAGCAGCTGGTACCCGAAGCGCCGTCCGGACTGGATCGTGTGGATGCCCGTGCGCTATAACAAAACGCACACAGGAGTACCCATGTTAGTATCCATGGACGCAGCCATGCAGACACAGCACACCTCAATACCTCGACGTAGCAGAGCTGGTCGACAACGCCAGCCACGTGGCTCTGCTTCTCGAGCCACTTGACGCCGAAGAAGCGAAACGGGTGCGCGTCATCCTCGCTCTCGAACGCCTGCAGCACGCCGCAGTCCAGCAGCGCGTCGTCGCCGAACTGCACAGCGCAGTTCGAGCGCATGTCTTGCGTCGTGTCGGCGTGGAGCCCCGCCATGACCGTGTCCAGCGAGCCGCGCAGCTTACCGATGCAGAACGCGCTCACCATCGTGCTCGGGCACTGGATGTACGACCCGCGGCGCTCGAGCCCGACGCTCATGCGACTCGAGCCGCGTGACAGTCCACGGGTCTTGCGGCTCTCGTAGCTCTCGGCGTCTCCCTTGTCCTCTGCGGTTGGCTCGAGCAACCGGCGCGGCTCGACGCCGTCCGCTTCTCCTTCCTCGTAGAGCTCGTCCTCGTCTTCGGTCGCGGACACGAAGCTCTTCATCGTGCGCCGCTCCACGCGCTCCTTGTAAACGCTGAGCCCGCGCGCCTGCTTGACGAGCGCCCACCGCGCCGGGTCCACCGCGCGCTTGCGGCGCCGCACGAAGCCCACGTACCGCTGCACCGACTTGGCCACGATCGCGTCGCTCGAGCGCGCGTACGCTTGCAGCACGTCCTGCTCCTCGTCGTCGCCGTGGTAGTCGCACTCATGCTGCTGTGTGGGGCTCTGCGCGTCGGTCATGACGAGCGATTTTGGATGTGGCGCTCGCTGGCGGCAGCTCGTGGCGGAGCTCGTGGCCAATTGGCGCGCATAATGGGCAGATTTCGAAAAAAAATGGCTGTTCTGCGCACAAGTGATTTGATTGGGGTCAGCTTGATTTCGGACTTCAACACAGATCAGTCGGCGTGAGTGGAGGATCGCATTGAGCATCCAGCGGATCGACGACGACGTGGGCGGTGAAAAGAGTCGTCGACATGGCTGCTGCAAGCACCGACCTCTTGGCTCGGCTGCAACGACATCGAAAGCTACCACCACCTCTTCTGGCAATGCCGACACAGCTCCAGACTCTGGCAACCCGTGCTCCAGCAATGGCGAATCGTGCTCGACCGACCAGTCACATGGAACCAAGCCCTCTTCGGACTCGACCTCTCACTCAACCATCGGTGGCAGCGACATAGTCGCGGCGTCCTCTTGGCGTGGAACATCACCCGCAGCATCGTCTTCTCGCTCCTCTGGCAGAACCGAAACCTCCGCAAGCATCAGCAGGAAGAACCGCCCGAGCCTCGAGCTCAGTGGCACCTGGTCGACAATCGACTCCGCATCCACCTCCGCCACGCTCTCCATCGCGCCATCGCTGCAGACGACACCGAGCTCCGCAACTCGCTCATCCGTATCGTATCCATACTCGCTCAGTCTTCATACTAGGGTGTGTAAGAGCCATGACTGCACATGTAGATTAGTATGACGCTGGACAGTTCCTTCTGGCAGAAGAGAAGTCCGGTCCAACTTGTAAACAAGTTAGGCACTTTGCCCCCGACCTCTTGGCTGCACTCCGGCGTGCGTGACTGCACTGTCCTAAGCAAGGCCACGAGGCACATTTGCGAGAGTACGGAGGACCCATGTCCTGCGAGCAACACCAGTGACACCGAAAGCACAATTGAGTTGCCAGCCACTTCAGCTCAAGCGTTGAAGCAAGCCGTGTCTTCGCTGCCGTTCGTCAAGGCGGCTTTAGCTGGTCGGCACCACGGCAGCAAGCCAGCGAGTCAGCGACAGGAACGCTGAGCATTTTCGCTGGGCTTCTGGGACCAAGCGCCGCGCAAGAGCGTCAATCGCGAGTGGACGAGTCTTTTGGATTGAGATCGAACCGATATATTCCGGCATGAGGCGGTATTGCCTCCCTCGGCAGAACGTGCCTCGAAATTTCGCTGCGGTGCTTCGATGGGTACACCCCACCATACTCAAACGCAGTCAAATCCGCGACACACGTCACCGTCCGACGCTGAGGCGCCTTTTGTAATACTTTCCGCTTTATTTGGCGGAGAGCTGTCTCTGTCAGCCTTTCAGCTAAAGCCACCCGATCCGTTCTCGCAACACCAGATACGCATTTCGCGAGTTGTGCAGTTTCCGATTGTTACAAAACTGCACTGTCGCGATTACGCATCCGCCTTTGTAACACTGAAGTCGACCTCTCGCAACACCTTTTCGCGAAGTGTGCCTATCAGTTCGCGCCACCGCATGCTCGAGTCGCGCGAGTTGCGCGCGCATTTGCTTGCTGCTCTCGCTGTCTCTCTCTGCGTTTTTGCTCTGCGCAGAGTCGTCCGATGTTCTAGAACGCAACCGACGGCGCGCACCCACCATCCATCCGTTGCAGACAGCAGACAGGAAGCTGAGCCAAGCGTTCTCCAGGCGCACACTCATCCCCACTTCGTTCTTTTGCGCGCGGTCGCCCGCTCTAGATCGACCAATTGGCGCGCTCCGACGCGCTCGCTAAACCGGTTTCTCTGCGACACGGCGCAACGCAACAGGCAAAACAAACACATCCAAACAGGCAGGCGAGCAAACAACTGTCAAACAAACGGCGTGCGCTGGTTCACAACCGCTTCTACTGAGTCATTAGCACAACGCATCCATGACGCTGCCGGCCATCGCCACGGGCTTCGTGCGCAAGCTCTACCGCATCCTCGACCAGGAGAGCGGCGCCGTGATCAGCTGGACGCGCGGCGGCGCCGCCTTCGCGATCTTCGACGACGAACGCCTGAACGAGCAGATCCTGCCGCGCTACTTCCGCGGCCGCCTCTGCGCCTTCCGGCAGCAGCTGCGTGAGCACGGCTTCCAGCAGCTCGTGGACACGAGCGGCAGCGAGGGCATGGCCGTGGCGGTGCCCATCGCGCCGGTCGCGAGCGCGCGCGAGCAGGCGCAGCAGCACGCCACGTACTTTCACGAACACTTTGTGCGCGGCGCGCCGGGCCGCCTGAGCCAGATCACGCGCACACCGCTGCCGCGGAGACGCATCTCGAGCCGCAAGAGCAAAGCCACCAAGCGCGGCGCAGCGGCGGCGGCGGCTCCTGCTCTCGTAGTGGCTTCCTCTCACGCAGACCCTGCTGTTGACTCTGATGCGACGACGATCACAGCAGGCGCCGCCAAGCGCGCGCGTGTCGATACTGCCAGCACGTCGACGGCTTCGACTTTGTCCTCGTCCTCGTCTTTCTCTGGCTCTGGCTCGTCGTCTGCCTCGTCGACTGCGTCGGCTATTTCGATCATGAAGAACTGCTCTTCGAAGGTGCAGCCTCTGCCTCAACAACAACAGCAGCAAACGCAGGAGCAGCAACCGCAGTCTGTGAAGAGGAACCCGCTGTTCTCGAACGAGAGCGACGCGTTCTTCGGTGACTGGCTCAGCCTCGACGAGATCTCGCTCACTGGCGCGTCGTCCACGACTTGCGCGGCGCTCACTGCCGCCTCCTCCAATACAGCGTGCGACGGCTCCACGGGCGTGACGACCGACATCTCGTTCTCGGAAGACATGCTCGGGCAGCTCATGACGATTATGAGCTCCTCAATGACGGCGGCGGCGCCAGCCATGGCTGCGAAGCCCACGACGTCGTGCGCCGCCCAGTGCAGCGGCTTGAGCAGCAGCAGCATTCTGAGCAGTCGAGGCGCGGTGCCTGCGAAGAGCACGAGCGGCGCCGTGTACGAGACGCACCAGTTCTCGGAAGACACGATCAACCTGATGATGCACTGGCTCGGCAACAGCGGCTCGACGTAATGAGAGAGAGCGCGCGCGCGTACGTCGCTACCTTATTTCGAAGAGCACAGCAGTCCCAGATCCCCAGATTCCCAGTCAACCCCCAACAACCACCCCGCCCAGTCCAGTCCAGTCAGCCGTTCCTCACGTCCATAGAACCGAGCGACTCGCGACAGCAGGAGCAACCGAGCAAGCCACACAGCGGACGAGCCTCGCGTGGGCGACCATCAGCAGCAGCAGCAGCAGCATTTCTTCATGTCCATACCCGGCGCCTACATCAACAGCACGAAGAAACAACGTCGAGAATGCATACATCGCGTGCATGTGTCGGACGCCGCCATCCCCGACTTCCAGCGACAACAACCCAGCAATCCAACAAACAGCAAGACGAGCCGACGCAGAACAACGACAAACAAGCAAGCAGCTCTCCAGCATCTCCACCCGAAGCGCGTGAACAAGAGAGTGTGAGTGTAGAGCAGTGGGGGGAGATCGCCGTCCCTGTGCATGATCCGTCTCGCAAGCGGCAGCAGACAGGATAGTAACCACCAGATAAAAAGAACCCGCAGCATTCCAGTAGTAGCTAGGGACGTCGCATTGCTGCAGAGTGCTGCTGTTCATGGAGATCGGAGCTCTTCGTGACCATCAACCGACTGCTGCCTGCCTGTCTGGCTGACTCAACGCCAACCAACCATTCAACCAGTCGACGCGCTCGCAGCTTTTCGAGATCCTCATCCGCAGAATGGCTACTGCGGTGGGACGACAGCGACAGCTCGTAATAGCTGGTAGTCGACGGCGTGTAATGGCTACAGAGCCGCTTGAGCGCAGTCGTGAAGGACAATCTGCCGCCGCGAGGCGACATGGCTGTTGTCGTGAAGCACCATTCTTCTTGGTCCAAAGTGACTCATTTCGAGATCGCCCTCTTTATCTCCGACTGCAGGTTTACCACTCCCTTCACACCTACAAACAGCTATATCAGAATCTAGATCTGCAGCCATGAGCAGGTTGTTTCCGCCTCCCAATTATCGCTGGAGGGGTGATTATGCTCTGGATGAACCCAGTGCGACTCTATTTCGTCCAATCACCACCCTCCACCCCTCTTTCATCCAATCACATCTCTTGCATTGCCAGTTTCTTGATTTTCAATTTCGCTTGTCCGAGCCAAAAATGGGGGGAATTCTCACCAACAACACTCACAAGCGCCATCATTCAGCCGAACTCGCACCAGCAGCAGCGTTCGCAGCACCCGTCGAGAGCGATGGCGGTCGGCATCGCCACGGGCTTCGTGCGCAAGCTCTACCGCATCCTCGACCTCGAAAGCGACGCCGTGATCAGCTGGGACGTCGCCGGCGCGTCCTTCTCCATCCACGACGCCGAGGCGCTCGCGGCGGACGTGCTGCCGCGCTACTTCCGCGGCCGCCTCTGCGCCTTCCGGCAGCAGCTCGTGGACCACGGCTTCGAGCAGCTCGAGTGCGAGGACAACGAGACGCGCGAGGCGTATCGCCACGAGCACTTCGTGCGTGGCCGTCCGGCGCAGCTCAGCCTCATCGCGCGCGTGCCCAAGCCCAAGCGCAAGCAGCAGCAGCAGCAGAGTGCGAACAGCGTGACGGTCATGATCGGCAAAGAGACCGTGATGCCCGCGCTGCTCCAGGTGAAGCAGCCGGCCGCGCCTCGGTCCCTCACGGTGACGCTGAATGCTGGCGTCAAGCGCACGAGTCAGAGCCAGCAGCAGCAGAACAACAGCAAGCGGCTACGCAGTGCGAACGAGCAGCAGCAGCAGACGCTCCTGGGCAGCAACAACCTCAATACGAGCAGCAGAGGCAGCGCGAGCGGCAACCCACTGTTCTCGAACGATGCGGACTCGAGCGCGCTCTCGTTCGCGCGGCTCGCAGAGAGCGGACTGCTGCCGCACAGCTCGGATCTGCCGGAGCCGATCAGCTACCTGTCCAAGCTCACGAACGGCAGCCGCAACGGCAGCAGCAATGGCAATGGGACGACAGCAGCTGCGACGAGCCAGACGCTCGCGCGCATGGTGGAGCCACCCATGTTCTCGGACGACCTCTTCCGCTCGGCGCTCTTCTTCCTCGCGTCCACGTCCACGACCGGCGTCGAGCCGACTGCGACAAACCCACCCAGCACAGCCAGCAGCAAGAGCAACAGCGGCAGCGTCGACAAGAATGGCAACGTGACTGTGCCGTCCAACCTGCTGTCGATGCTGCTCGCGTCATCCACGTCCGGGATGCCGGCGGGGACATCGTTCACCGGCAGCGGCAGCTGGGGCTCGTCCAGCAACAACCCGCTCTTCAGCGACCAGAGCGCCGGCGACGACGACGACGACCAAGACAGCATCTGGAACCTGCTCGTGGCTTCGTCCGTGGACCGCGTGAAGAGCGCGATCGGCGACCTCGAGAGCCCGCAGGAGCGCCTGAAAGTCATTCTCGCGGAGCGCGAGCGGCTCGAGGAGCAGCGCAAGAAGTTCAGTCGAGGGAGCAGCAGCAACCCAGAGGCGAGCTCAGCCACAAGTGTGCAGAAGCAGGCGCCAGTGGCGACCAGGAAAGCGAACGCAGTGTCGAGCAATCCGCTGTTTACGAGAGCGGCGACAGCAGCGACGACGACGCTGAACCCGCTGTTTGCCAGGACGACGAAGGCGCCGAACCCGCTGTTCGCGAAAGCCGCCACGACAACAACCGTAGCGACGAGTAGCAGCGAGGCGAGCAACCCGCTGTTTGCCAAGCCCACCAAGCCGGCGCCGGCGTCGTCGTCAAGCACGAACAGTGGTGCTTCGGATGCGGACGTGGTGCTGCTGGGTCGAGCAGGCGGCGGCGCTGGTCCGAACGAAGACGACCTCTGGCGGCTGCTCATGTCTTCGTCCATCGACTCCTTCCGGCGCATCGGCGAGTTTGAAGTCTGAGACATTCGTCGAGTGCTGTTGTCCAATAGTCCGAAGCTCAAAACTGCAGACGAAGCCCGAGGACCCGCTCAAGAGCTCCTGGCCGTCGTCGTGCGGCGGAGAGTTCCTCGTTTGAGTTTTGCTGAGCAATGTACTTTTGTTTTATTTAA
>JAADWH010000257.1:0-31101 GCA_023335995.1 Globisporangium nagaii
ATGCGTGCGCGCATCGTGCACGAGTATCATGATGCCCCGATCGGCGGCCACCTGGGCCGCGAGAAGACCTTCGCGGCGCTCTCGCGCGACTTCTACTGGACCCACATGTACAAGTGGGTCCGCAAGTGGGTGCGATCGTGCAAGACCTGCCAACGCGTGAAGGCGTCACCGTTGTCGCAAGCTCCGCCGCGCCCGCTGCTGATCACGGTGGACGCCTGACGTTCCGTTAGCATGGACTTCATGTTCGGGCTCCCGCGCGATGCGCGAGGGCGGACTGGCGTCATTGTGTTCGTCGACCGCTTCAGCAAGATGGTGCATCTTGCACCGGTGTCTATGTCCATCACCGCGGAGCAGACCGCAGCGATCTTTCTTGACGTTGTATTCCGGCTGCACGAGCTGCCGGAATCCATCGTGTCGGACCGCGATCCGCGGTTCACATCGGCGTTCTGGACCTGGCTCTTTGAGCTGTTTGGGTCCCGTCTGCTGATGTCGACGGCTACCCATCCAGAGACTGATGGGCAGACAGAACGCGTGAACCGCGTGCTCGAGGACGTGCTGCGCAGCTACGCAACGTTGAACGAGTCGTGGTCCGAGTTCCTGCCGCTCGCCGAGTTCGCGTTGAACAACGCCGTGCATGCCTCCTCGGGTCTCACCCCGTTCTTCGTGCCAGCGATGCTCACCGTGGGAGCGACCACGGTGTCTGTGGTCTCCACTCTGGACGGGGAGGAGTCTGGCGACGATGGACCCGCCGCGCTAGTGGCCCCGACGAGAACGAGTGGAGATCGGCTCGAGCAGCCGGCCGCGAACGACCACGACAAAGACTTTATGAACACCGCCACAGCGTCGCGCAGTGGCGCAATGCCCCTCGCACTCTGGACGTCGCAGACGTTGATCGCTCCGACCCCCGTCGTAGTACGAGGCGGCGTGACCTTCTCGGCCGCGCCGCTGATCGCGAACTTCGCGCCGAAAGATTCAGTGGGCGAGGGAGACTCCCGCGCCGTGGCCGAGTTCGTGCTCCGACGGCAGGCGATCGTACGCTTTGTCCGTGCCTCACTGCAAATCGCCGTCGACAGACAGAAGAAGAGCGCCGATCGACGCGGCCGCCTTCAGACCCGGAGACCGCGTGCTGCTGTCCTCCCGGGCCCGGTCGGCTCCCCGTCTGCGCTGCGCCGTAGCGATCGTGCTCAAGCAGGCAAAGCCGCTCGCGATGGTCGCCAAGCGCCTGAAGCGCACCCTCGAGCTGACGAGTCAGCACAGCGCTCTGCGTCTCCAAGCTCTCGACCGCCGCGATTTTCTTCTCCGACAACTGCTCCGAGAGATCGGCCTGGAGTCCAAGTGCTGACAAGTAGCTACGAGTATCGTCGTGATGGCCCCCGCCGCTTGTCGACGCGGCGGGCGCGACTCGCTGGATTGTCGAGCGCCTCGTGGATCACGAGGACCCGCGTTGTGTCTCACGGCGAGGGGTACCGGCGCGTCGCCGGTACTGAGTGCGCTGGCTCGGTATCCGCCTGAAGATGATACGTGGGAACCCCGCGCGCGCAGCTGCTCCGTGATGTTTCGGGGCTCGTCGAGCAGTACAAGTCCAGTCTTCGTCACGACGGTCGGTCAGAGGCTGCAGCTACTACGACTCCTGCGACCACGGCGCCGAGTGGTCGCCTTGCCGGTCATGTGGTCACCAGTGCGAGTGGCCGCCCTCATTGCGACAATCTTCGCGTGCCCACTCGCGCCGATGTCCAAGATGCTCCGCGCCGTGCGACGATGCTCGAGCCAGTTCATGCGGCGCCTCTCGCGGCCACCAGTGGCGATAGCCACCCCACTGATCGTGTTCCACTCGCGGCGGCTCAAGCTGATACACCGCTCGCACCGACGACGACTGCGCGTGGTGCCACCCACCTGTTGGCACCGACGGTCGACTCTGGGGCGACCACGAACGCAAGCGTCAAAGCGGCGCCGTCTCGCGACGGCGCTTATCTCGGCGGCCACGACCGCCACGACTAATCGACTGGGTGAGCTCGTTGTGCGCGCGCCAGCAGCGCCCGAATGTACGGCGCTCTTCTGGCTGGAACTCGACGTCTGCGACGGAAGCGCTCCACTCCTTGAATGACTGTCGGCGTCCACCGGTGCCACAGTGGCGGCACTCCTCGAGAGCAGCGACAAGACAGTCGCTGTCGGTGTCCCACGCGATGTCGCACACGTCGCGCCGCAAGCCACCGATCGCACGATGCCGGCGGCGCTCTTCTGCGTCTTCGATCCACACTCGGAAACCACGGCGACCTTGCTCCTGGTTCCAGCGTCGGATAAACGAACACCACGAGTGACGAAGCGCGACTGCGTCGACGTCGTCCATGCTCTTCCCGTGGACCTCGCGATAGCGCGTGAAGTACACGCGCATCACGTCGTCAAACCCGGCTGTTCGGCGTCGCTGAGCTCGTACAGTTCCCATGGAATCAAGATGTCGTTAATCGCGGCACCTGCAACGCCCGCGCGAGGCGCGTCGCCCTTGCGATCGACTGCACTCGTCATCGCGCCACCAGAGTCCCTGTTGACCGCGCGCGGCGCCAACCGGGTGACTGGCGCCCTCGTCGAGCCCGTCGAGCGTGTTGCGGCTGTTCCAGTGGACGCTGGCGCGGTGCTCGCCAGCGCACGGTTCGCCTTCGTGTTCGCCGGCGTGCTCGTGATCGGCGTGTAAGCGGCAGCACGCGACACAGCGTTCACAACGCGTCGACCCGAGAAGACCAAGGTGCCAGTACTTGGCGTCGGCACAATGGATGCCGACGCGCCAGTGCTCGCGCTTGTATCCGCCGTTGTCGTAGCGCGCTCGTGGTCGCCGGGTGTCGGTGCTGCCGTCGTCGGCGTCGTCTCCGTATCTTCTGTGGCGTGTTCGAGAGTGATCGTGCTCGACACTGTCAGCGCGCCTTGTGCCTCCATCGTGATCGTCGCTGTCGTCGCCGCGCTTGTGCCTGCGTTCGTGCACGTGTTCTCGCTGCTCCTTCGGCGCGAGACTTCCTCGCGCTCGCGCACTCGAGGCTCCTCCAGTCGGCTTTTCTCAGAATGAATGAACGCGCGACCTGTCGCGTTTTGAGAGGGGTGGGGTGGGGGTGATGTAACGTGGCCGCCCCCGTTAGTTTAGGATAGCTACTTAGGTTACTTCTCGTACTTAATGAGTAGGTCCGCACAGGACAGACTAGGTACGCGCTGGCCCGAAGGCCATGGCCGGTGCCTGCGTGTCAGCGAGCAGCATTTGCATTTGTGGCTTTGTGGGCCTCGGGCGCTCCGCCCGAGGCGCTCAAACAATCATAGTTAAATTTGCCCCCTTCGAGAAGCTTCCTCATAGTGTAGGCTAGGTAACGGGCACGCTGGCCCGTTACAGCACACACAATACCTTGGACATCGCGGTTGACCATATCGACGATGGCATTGATCCAGTTCGAGTTGACTGCTGTAAATACTTGCTTGGTCGTCATCTTCTAGCTTCGGATCTGGACCGTCTGGTTACGGAAATGGCGTGGCCAGAGATTAGAATCTCAGACGGGCCGTAGGTCTTGAATCACACAAGTTGCGCTTCAGCGGCGAAGACTTTGAAGGATCCCACCTAAAAAAAACCAATGCACTCCTTTGCGTCGACTGGCACAAAATGTTGGCTTTCATGGGTTCTGGATATGCGGGTGGGAATTGTTGCAGGGTTTTCGCGCAATCCCCTTCCAAGCGAATACGTCGCAGGCGAAAGGGAAAAGCGGTATCGATAAACACAGAAAATACTCCTCATTTTGATCAATTGCAACTCGTCTGTATTAACTGTATGGCGAAAGTAGGTCACCCCTGGGCTTTAAATCGCAATACAAACTGACCCACTTTCTTGAAACCGCCAAGTAGGTCACGTCTGGGCTTAAAAACCAATAGTAAATCGTTTGCAACTGACCTCTTTTTCCGACCAAAATTGACAAAGTTAATACATGGGTTTTGTAATCACGAAAACGTTTGCGATGTATTTTGTGAGAGCTGCGAGAGAGATCGTTTAAGAGAGGTTTGCTCATTTGGGGTGACACACCTGGTCAATTCGTCGAGCATGATGGGGATGCAGGGCGGCGGGGCGAGCGACTTGGAGTTGCTGCCGGAGCACTGGAGCGACACGGACCAGCGCATCTTCGAGTGCCTGCTGCTGTCCCAGCCGCCGGACGCAGAGTCAGTAGTGGCGGGGACGACGACGACCAGCGACGGGCAACCAGCAGACGCTCGCAGCGCGGTAGCGGGGAGGCGAAGGGGTGCGGCGCCGGCAGCCGCGCGCAGAAGGAAGAATGCTGCAGCAGCAGTGCAAGAAGAGGACCGCGCAGATGTGGACAGCAAGGGAAAAGCACCGCGGCAGCAGCAGCAGCAGCAGCAGCAGCAGGAGCAGACAGAGCAGCAGCAGACGGAGGCTGCGAGCAAGAGCGGCACGGGGAAGAAGCGCAAGGCGAAGCGCCGACGCACGTCAGTGGACGAGCGCAAGTTCAAGCATCGCGAGGTGCAGCGGCGCTTCATGGAGCGCAAGAAGGTGCGAGTAAACTGCGGCGTAGCGGTGCAGCAGCGCGATCGTACAGAAGGTTACTAGCAGCGCTGACCGGGTGTGTACCATGTTTTCCTCTTGTCTGCGCGGGAATGGTTATTGGCGAATATTGTGCAGGAAAGCATCATGCGTGTGAAAAAAGCCGCCGCGGGGCTCGAGTCTCAGTTCAAGCTGCTGGAGCTCACGAGCGAGAAAGAGTCGCTGGAGCAAGAGAACGCCTCGCTCCGCGAGATGTTCCCAGGGACGCTGGCGGATGTGCCGAGTCTCGAGCAGCTCAAGCTGCTGCTGGAGGTCAGCGCGAGTGTTTTGCAAGCGGAGGGATACTGTAGTGCTAGTGCAGGAGACTGACTGTGTCGCACATGTACAGGATGAGAAGAAGATCGTGGAGAGCAACTTCCAGCCCGTGACTGCCGCGCGGTGGCGCGAACTCGCGGAGCACGTGATGACAGAGATCGACTCGCAGGCGGCAGACCCGGCGTTTCGCAGCGTGGGCTTCAGCGTCCTGGGCTGGAGCGACCGGCGCAAGATCGAGGACGCAGCCGTGAAGTTCACGTTCTCCAAGTTCTTCCCGCACATCTGGGCCGAGGAGCTGCTCAACAAGACGTGGAACAAACTCACGACCGAGAGCTACGCGAGCTTCTTCAGCCCCGCGCTGTACGTCACGGTGCGTTCCACGCTAGGCTACTAGCAAGTGCTCGCGTTTGCAGAAGCTTGACGGTGGTGATATCTTGTGTGCTGCTGGTACCCAGGTTCACCTGCTCCAGCGAGTGAGCAACGACGCGATCATCGTGTACCGCGCGATCTGCAACCCTGGGACGAACCGCATCTCACGGTCCGTGGAGCTCATCGGACGCGTGCGGCGCGAGCGCGACTTTGTGCTCTTCATCCGCAACTTTGACGGCGCGTACGACGTGCAGCGTAGCGTGGGAGAGCCGCAGTCATGGTCGCGCTCGCTCACGATCCTGCGCTTCGAGCCCACGAGCATGCAGCAGACGTCGCCGGGCTGCATCGTGCACTCTGGCGGCGTATACGGCAACTTTGTCACGGGCGGCGTGCAGCACTGGCTCATGGAGGTGCTCTTCCTCGTGCTGCGCTTCGAGAGCGCGATGATCGCGCCGGTGTTCGCGATTCGCGAGGGGTGACAGAAGAAGGGGTGCGCATTGTGTTGTTGATAATTTAATACCTGGTTTTGTCGAAACCACACTCGCTCATTAGGGAATTCATCCTATCTCTTGCTCCATTTGCTCGTGGTCGCGTGTCAAAGTTCAAGCGCGAGTGATGAAGAGCTCGTCGATTGGGGCCGTGCGCTCGCTGCTCCGCCAGCACCTGCGTGCCGCCGCGAGAACCGGGAGCGCGAGAGGCATTAGCACGCGCGTGGCGGGCATCGGCAACAACGTGTTCGCCGAGATCTCGCTGCTGGCGGCGCAGCACGGCGCCGTGAACCTCGGGCAGGGCTTCCCGTCGTTCCACACGCCAGAGTACGCGCTCGTATTGGATCTGTAGATGGCGCTGTGTGCGCGTGTGGCATACTGACAGCGTTCCCCTTCTGTGACTACACGCCGCATGCGTGTGCGTGCGTGCCTTTCCCCCCGTCAGCTTTGTGAAGCAGGCTGCGATCGACGCGATCAACGCCAACCACAACCAGTACACGCGTCCGGGCGGCCAGGTGGACTACGTCAAGGTGCTCGCCGAGATGTACTCGCCGCTGTTCCACCGTGAGCTGGACGCGATGACCAACATCGTGACGTTCAACGGGGCTCAAGAGGGCATCGCGGCGATCATGGCGGCGCTCCTGGAGCCCGTACGTGCGTGCATGTTTTGTTTGATGCGCTTTGCTGTCTATCTGACACGAATGCGTGGCTGGGACGTGCATGCATGTACCAGGGCGACGAAGTGGTGACGTTCGAGCCGTACTTCGACGCGTACAAGACCGTGTCGACGCTGCTGGGCATCAAGACGGTGGGCATCCCGTTCGAACTCTCGCCCGAGAAGCAGGCGGAGTTCCAGCGCAGCGACTCCACGGCGACGTTCTCCTCGCGCGACTTCGGCATCGACCTCGACAAACTCGACGCGCGCATCACGGCAAAGACCAAAATGATCGTGCTCAACACGCCGCACAACCCGACGGGCAAGGTGTTCTCGAAGCACGAGCTGGAGCAGATCGCGCAGGTGCTGCGCAAGCACCCGCACGTGCTCGTGCTCTCGGACGAGGTGTACGAGTTCATGGCTTACGACGGGCTCGCGCACGAGCGCATCGGCTCGTTCCCGGGCATGTTCGACCGCACGGTCTCGCTCTTCAGCGCCGGCAAGACCTTCTCGTGCACGGGCTGGCGCGTGGGCTACGCGATCGCACCGGCGCACCTCGCAGGCGCGATCACCAAGGCGCACAGCACGGTGCCGTTCTGCGGCACCACGCCGTTCGAAGTGGCGCTGGCTTCGTGCTTCAAGCAAGCGCAGACGAACGGCTACCTGGACGAGCTCAAGGCGACGCTGGAGGTGGGGTATTCATCTCGTTCTTTCCAATAAGTTAATGTCTCTATATGGCGGATGCCTGATGATCACTCGGCGTTGTGTGCTCTGCAGGCGAAGAGAGACCGACTCGTTGGCGCGCTGAGCGACGCGAACTGGCGGCCGATCGTGCCTGAAGGCGGCTACTTTGTCTGCTGCGACGTGACGCACCTGCCGATTTTCCAGGAGTTTGCCGACATTGAGATCACGGCAGAGCTGCCAAAGCCGGTACGTTGTTGCTAGCAGAGGACGCATGGGATCGCCGTCGTCTGTTGCACGCTCGCTCACCTGATCGTATTCTTTCTTCTCTCTTTTCTCTCCCTCTCTTTGCAGCAATATCCGGACTACCAGTTCGCATACAAGCTCTGCAAGGAGTTCAAGCTCGCGGTGATCCCGACGTCCCCGTTCTTCACGCGTCCCGAGCACCAGCTGGCGCCTGGTGTTGTCCGCCTCGCGTTCTGCAAGGACGACAAGACGCTCGACGACGCCATCCGCATCATCTCGTCCACCAAAGCGTGAGCGTGAAGCGTAGAGTGTGCTTTCTGTCCGCATCCTAGAGCTTCTCCCCCATGCAGCTCTTGGACGAGCTCGCTAAGCCGCATTGGCGAGAATATGGTCTTGAATCTGCTTGGCAGTCGCATCGGAGATCCACGGCAGCATGCGCTTCCAGTGCATCTGATTGAACTTCTTCACGGGCATCTGCGCGACGCCAAAGTTCTGGAAGCGGAAGCTCAGGGACACTGCGCTGCCCAGCGACAGACACGGGATCGACCGAAAATACGCGAACCGGAGCAGGAACTTGGCGTCCGTGCCGTTGCTTGCGGTATCCTGAATAGCAGCGCCAGTGCCACCACCGGGAAGCAGCAGACTGAAGCCAGCGTCCTTCTCTTGTCTGCAAAGGGACAAAACACGCATGATCACTCGTTAGCATCACCGTGAGAGAGTCCAATCCAGCAGTGACACATACATGCCAACATTGTGATCGGAAACGTACCTGGCAGTGTCGAACAGATAGCGACAGAGCTGCTCGTCACTCGCGCGGACGACAAGCTCCACACTGGCGCTGCTGCTGCTGCTGCTGTTCGTGTGCTGCCGAAGCATGCGCTGCAGGTTCGGGTTCGTTTTCAGCATTGCCGCATCGCCGCCAATGTGAATCGCGACCACCACTTTCTTGAAGATGCCCACGCACGTGTGCACGCGGGGATGGCTTGTCAGCAGATCGCTTCCAGGACGCTGCTGCCGCTCGATGACAGCGAATTCTGCCAGCGACAACACGACCACACCCAAACGAGCGCTCACCAGGACGTCAACTTCCAGCGACTCCTCGATCTCCACTGCGCACTCGAGCGGACGGGCCGAGATCAGCGACGGGAACAGCTGCGACTGGGAGAAAGCCGAGTTCACGTGGACGACAACCTGCGGCGTGTGGCGCACTGACGGCAGCGGCAGCAGCGGTGGTGCTAGCGGCGCTGGCTGGTGTGAGACGTGGTTCTGGTGTCGAGTATCTTCAGTCAGATCTATCATCGCATGCGAAGCCGGCTCTTCTTCCATGGGTTCCGGAACGAAAGGCAGCGTGGTTGGGAAGAGACTGAACGACGGAGGTTCGGGCACCGCATTTTCCTGCGAAAAGGTCGAGGAAGCAGTAGCTGGCAGCGACGGTCTTGCCATGGCGCTCCCGAAAACTCTGCCTGAAGAAGAGGACACTGTTGGCAGCAGCGACACTGGAGTTGGCGGACTCGTGCGTGAGCTTGGATATCCATATCCAGCAGCAGCAGCAGATGCTGACGGCTGAGGCTTCGACACGTGACTGTGATCCACCGGAGGCGCTTGCACTGCGTGCGCCATCTTTAGCTGCCGCTCTCTCAGTTTCTCCAGTGCCTTTAGACGATTCGCCTCAATGCGCTCCTGCAGCGAGCGGTCTTCGTTGAACGCTGGCAGGCTCGTCTTCCCCTCCATCTCATTCGTCTGGACAAAAGACTCGCGGCTCGGCGTTTGGACGTATTGCTGTTGCTGCTGCGGTGGCGGCGGCACTGATGGAAGTGGGACTACAGGCTTCTGAGGCTTCGCTGCTGGCTGCAGTCGCACAGGAGACAACAGACTGAAGCTCGGCGGCCCGACCGCCGTGCTCTCAAAGTCATCGTCGTCATCATCGCCATTGATATCGTACTGCAGCTGCTTCGCCTCGGTCTTTGCAGGACTCCGCTGGCGCTCCCTAGCGCTCGCTGCTGGAGCGCTCGCTAGATGTCTACTCCCCGAACCAGGCACAGGTGACAAGAGTGACAGCGACGGCGACTCTCGGACACTGTCGTCTCGTGATCTCACAGACTGTGGCGAGAACAACGACGAAGATGCCGGCGACGATAGCGCTGCTGAGGACGCCGAAGCAGGCGGCGGGTTCCTCAGCTCTTGCAGGCACGCGTTGATGATGCCATTGTGCGGCAGCGCGCCAAAGTCCCGCTGTCCGCGACGCATGAACGCAGGCATCGCATCCTGCGATTCCAGCATCGACCGCGCGTAGATCGCGCGCATATCGCCCGGCGACGAGCGCTTGCGCTTCTTCTTCCCATCGGCATCAGCATCGCCGTCTCTGCTCGCAGAGTCTGGCGGCGATGCAGGGGAGTAGACCAGCTGCGACGAGTTGTCAATAAACGAATCGTCGAGCTCGTTCATTTCATCGTCGTCCATGTCTTCTTCTTCTTCTTCGTCGTCGTCTCCATGCACCTCCACGTCGTCTTCGATGAACATTCGCGCCATCGCGACCGCCTGCTTCTTCTTGCCCTCGCTGTACTTCTGCGAGCGCTTGATCCGCTTCCCCCATGACGACCGCCTGTCACCACTCGATCCTGGCGTTGCTCCTGCTGCCGCAGCAGGCAGCAGTGCTGACGGGCTCTGCTGCGACTGCGTGGCGTCGTATTTGCGCTTCAAGCGACGAAACTTGCGGAACTTCTTCGCCGAGTCCTGGTCGGAAGTTGGCGAGAAGAGCAAGGCGCTCGGTGACGCAGAGTGTTTCGGAGGCTGCGCGGCAGCAAGCTTGGGGGGCGTTCGCTGCTGCTGCTGTGGCTGTGGTTGTGGTTGAGGTTGTGGCTGAGTTACTCCTGCCAGCGCACTTCGCTTCCGTCCGTGCAGCGGACAGTACGCCAGAAAGAGCGTCTCGCCGCCATTCTCCTGCTCTTCCTGCACGAGTTTGTACTGCGCAAAGCACGCGCAGCTCACGTGGAACGCGTCCATGCAGCGCTTGTGCGCGCACTGGACGATCCCGCGTCCCTTGCGCGAGTGGCACAAGCTGCAGTCCAAAGTGTTGCGGTCGGGGTCGAGATTCTTGAGCGATCCTAGCGTCAGTACGTCTCGATCCTGCACCAACTGCAGCTCGGGCAGCCACATGAAGCATTGAACGTGAGCCCAGCGTCCACAGAGCGTCCTCTTGAGAGCGCCACCGCGAAGAGGACACAGCTGGCAGCTTGGAGGCACGGACGTATGGTTGTTTGCACCTGACGCCATGCTCTGCGCTCCCTTCACCACCGCACAGCTGTCGCAGAACCAGTTCCCACTGGGCACCGACTCGACGCCGTAGCAGAACTGGTGCACGCCGAGGTCGCATCCGTCGCAGTAGACGATCGGGTCGTCTTCGTACGACTCGACCTCAGTGCACACGGAGCAGCAGTCGCTTTGCGTGGACTCGCCATTTCTTCGTTGCGACGCACTTTCTCGTCTCTCCAGTGCTGCTTTGAGGGTGACTTTCGCTTTCACCGGTGTCGTGATGCGAGGAAGGATCAGCTGCACTTCGTCGTCATCCAGGTCGTCGAAATCGTCGATCTCGAGGACAATCGGAGCTGCTTTTGCAGGAGGTGGCGGCGGTAGCACTGGCACTGACACGGGCTGAGCGTCTGAGACAGGAATGCTCGCCACAGCATTCGTCTGAGCTACTGGAGGCGGTGGTGGGAGAGGCAAAGGTTTCGCAGCAGCAGCGAACACTGGGGCGGTACTGGACGATGGTGGTGGTGGAGGAGGAACACCGCCTTTGTTTTCTTCGTCCACATAGTGCACAGTCTTCTTGAGAGCGAGCGATCGCTTTGGTTTGCTCGGTTCTTTCTGCTTGAGCTTGTCGAATGCCGCCGCCGCCGCCGTGCCGACGCTTCCGTGCTCCTTAGCGATGGACAGTGCTGGCAGAAGCGTGAAGATTGGCTCATCGTCTGAGGTAGGTTCTGGCGACAACGATCTCGGGATTGGAGCAGCTGGAGAAGGAGCAGCAGCGGCAGCAGCAGGAGGAAAACTGTCGATCGGGGGCTCTGGAACACAATTCTCCTTCGATCCCGACCCTTTCCAGCCCCCTCCAATCGCCTCGAAATCCAGACGGCGAGTGATGCGAGTGATCCGAGGGAAGCTCGGAAGCGTTTGCGACACTTTTGTGGACTGACTCACAGCCTCCTGCGTGGAAAGTCGGGCTTCAGGCTCTGGCGAACACACTACCTCGGGCGAGGCAGCTCGAGTCTCAGCAACGAGATTTCTCAGCCGCTGAAGCAGCTGTTCGCCTCTCTCAAACTCCTCCGCACCGACAGCAGTGGTACTGTCCTTGGTCAACTGATCCGCTGCATTCTTCTTCCCTCGTTTGTTTGCTGCTTTTGTTGGCGGGGACTGCAGCGCCTTCCTACCAGGTGAGCTCTCAGCGACTGGCTTTGCTTTTGGCTTCGTCAAAGGCGAAGCGATAGAATCTGCTCTTCGCATCGCTGGGATTGGCGGTGGCGGTGGAGCTACTGGCGACGCTGCCTGTGCTGGCTTTGGAGCTTCCACTGGAGTCAACTGCTGATCTCCTCCATTGATCGCTTTCGCAGGTGACGGCGTGTCCATCCACTGCGGGCTAAAGTGGATATCGTGCGAGCCAAACGAGTCGTCTGCAGTCTTCCCGACCCCGTGGTGCTCTTCCGCTGCCGAGAACGAGAAATCCGTCGCTGCCGCATGATGGTATTCTCGCTGCGTGTCAGTCTGGGTTTGGTCGCTACCAGTGAGGCGATCCAGTCGCGGAGCTTTTTCAGCAGAGTCTGGCACAACGACTGCTGGCGCATCATCATCCGAGGACAGACTCGCGTCTCCACCACTAATTTCCACCATCTCTTCGTCGCGTTCCACGACTCCGTGGATGTCGCGCACCAGCTGGCGCAGCACCGCAGAGCGCGTCGAGTGACCGATCTTGTACGTATCAGACTCCACTCGCTCCTTGCCGCGCAAGCTCACGGTGCGTCTGCGAAGCAAGTGTCGTGGCCGCGCAACAACAGGGAATATCGGATTCCGCGGGCGGAAGCGCAAGTCGGACGGGAAGAACTTCGCAGTGCCGATCGCCTTTTCGATCTCGTTCAGCTGCCATCGCCGCCGCGCGCTCTCTTCGCCATTCTCCAGCTGTCGCTGCCGCGCCGCCTGTCCGAGCACGCGCTGCTTACCGCCGACCTGCGACGCGTGGAACTCCGGGATTAGCATCTCCAGTTTGCTCAGCTCGGGCTGGATCCCCATAGGCAGCATCCGCGGACACTTGGAGTAGATGAACTTGCTCTTGAACGTCGTCATGGCGCGCGCGACGGTCTTCGCAGACGCCACGCTGCGCGCGAGCTTCTTCTCTTCGTCGCCCTCGGTCACCAAAATGATCACTTTCCCCACGCGCTTCCGTCCTGTTCGCCCCATGCGCTGGATCATGCGCACGGGCGACGTGAGCGCGTCGAAGGACACGATCAGATCCACTTCGCCGATGTCCAGCCCTTCTTCGGCGATGCACGTGGCGACGAGGACGTTGAACTCGCCATTGCGGAACTTCTTCACGATTTCTTGCTGCTGCTTCTGCGACTGACCCTTGCTCTCCTTTGCCTTGCCCGATGCCCCCTGGCCCACAAACGCCTGCACTTTCAGCAACGGCGCCAGCTGCTCCAGCAGCCCGACGATCTCCGTCACGCTCGTGCGGTACTGGGTGAACACGATCGCGCGCGTGCTCGAGTCGCCTGTCGAGTGGCGCTGGAAGTGCTCGTGGAGTACTTCGCGGAGCTTTAGTAGCTTCGGGTGGCTCGACGACGATTTCCCATTCGCAGACTTGCTGGAGTAGTCCGTGCCCAGCGCGTTCAAACTCAGCACGAGGCTGTGGAACTCGGCGGACTGGAGCATCTCCTTCTTCGACCACGAGAGCCGCGCACCACTCTCGCGCTCCTCGATCCAGCCGTTCACGTACTCCTGGAAGCTACTGAGACCGTGCACCGTGAGCAGTTCCTTGGCGTGCAGCAGACTCACGAGCAGCGCGAGGTCGCTCTCAGCCGCACGGTTCGCACTGTAGCTCGGACTCTGGCGGAACTTCTCACGCATCTGCAGCACGTACCACCTGCCGAGCTTCTCCGGGTCACGGTGCTGGATGATGTTGCCGCTCACGAGGCGGTGCACGAGGCGCTGGAAGACCCGCAGGAAGATCTCCTTCACCTCGGTGATCTGCGACGACAGCGTGCACTTGATCACCTCCTCCTGCCGCGCGTGGGTGTACTTCTTCACGTCCGGATCGTCCGCCGAGCGGCTCTCGATGTGCGAGATACGCAGGTTCTTGATCACGTCCTGGATGATCTCGAACTTGGCGCCGGGCGTCGCCGAGAGCGCGAGCACGCGGAAGAACGGCGTCTTTCGCTCGACCTCCTGGATCACACAGCAGTACGCGTAGTTGCCCGTCGCGCGGTGCGCCTCGTCGATCACGAGGCACACGAAGCGCTCGGCCTCGCAGATGCCGTGGCGCAAGTCGTTCTGCATGCTCTGCGGCGTGCAGAAGAACACGCGCTTCTCGCGCCAGAGCACTTTGCGCGTCGACGGCGGCACGTTGCCCTGCAGCTCAGCCGTGTCCGACAGCGGGATGCCCATGATTTCGTGGCACGCCTTGATCTGCTGCGCAACGAGCGGCTTGGTCGGCGCCATGAACACGATCTTGCCGTGTGGGAACCAGCGATAGAAGTTGTACATGACCACGGACGCGATGAGCGTCTTGCCGAGTCCCGTGGGCAGCGACACCATCGTGTTATGGTACAGTGCCTTCTCCGTGATCGTGAGCTGGTACTCGCGGATCGGGTAGTTCGTCGGGTACACGAACTGCTGCGCGGCTTCAAAGTCAATCGCCGGAAACTGCGAGCGGTTGAGCACGTCCAGGTACCGCGTCTTGGCTTGCTCGTCTTCCCCCGGGCGGCGCTGCAGCGTCGCGTACGCGATCGGCCACGCGACGGCGTTCACAGTCTCTGGGTCGTCCAGCTCGTTGTCGTCTTCGTTCTCTGGGATCGCTGGCTTGTGCGGACGCTCTTGCGAAGGCTGAGGAGGCGATCGGGTTGCAATCGGAAACACTGTGCGAGGCTGCTCGCTCTGCTGCTGGCGCTGCGGTTGCTGAAGCTGCGCTGACGGCTGCGGCCAGAACGGACTCGTCGTTGGCGGTGCTGGCACTGGCTGCGGAGCCGGAGCAGCCGCTGGTCGCCGGACGGGCGGCGCGAAAGGCAGTGTCGCCTGCACAGTCTTCCTCGCCGCTGCCTGCGACATCGACATGCTCGTCGCCGCAGCATGAGCTGCTTCACCTGCGTGCACTGCTACATGTGGTGCTCTGTGTGTCGCGACGGCACCTGCAGCGTCGAAGGTCTGTCCGCGCGGCGTGCTGCACACGAGGCAGGTCGCGCGTGACGCAGCGTTCAGCAGCGTGCACGACTTGCACGACCACTGCGTCTGGGCTGCGTGCGCTCCGCCTGATCCTTGAGGCTGCTGCTGCTGCTGCTGCTGCTGCTGTGCAGCCTGGCGCTCGGCCGCCGCGCGCAGGTGGAGGGACTCGAGGTCGTCGATCTTGGAGAGCAGCTCGTCGTCCCACTCGTCCTCCATGTCGCCATTCTGTGAATGGGCTTGCAGTTCTTCTGCTGCGCGATTACTGTACCCAGTTTCAGCGAATCATTTCGCTTCCCGCCATTTTCCTGCCAATCATCGCTCTATTCAGATAAGCGTACTTTAACGAGCTGTCAAGGTGGTGCTTGCAGATTGTGTGAAACAGCTCCCATTCCCAAATCCAAAACCACGACGAGCACGAGCACGATGGCCAGCGCCACGCACGACGGCGGCGTGCTCTGCCGCTACTTCTTCCAGAGCACGATGGCCGAGGACGACGCGCTATCTTCGCCCTCCGCTGCGCCACTGGAGCAGCACATGTCGTCACTGCTGCTCTCGAGCGAGCCGACGCTGGGCGAGCTGCGCCGCAAGTTCCCCTTCGAAGGCACGTACCACTTCCGCCTGCAACACCCGCTGCCGGCGCCGAGCGGCAAGCCGTCGTACTGCTGGCTCGACCTCACGGAGCCCAACCACGTGCTTCCCGTGATGGAAAGTCCGCACGCCGAGGTGCGCGTCAAAGTGCTGCAGCTCTCGCACGAGGCAGTAGCAACAGGAGTGAAGGAGAAGTCCCCGCAGCAGTACCGCCAAGTCGACGTGCCGGAAGACCGACAGTTCGACGCGTACTTCCGGTCGCAGCAGCCGCACAAGAGCGGGTACGGCAACCAGCACCAGCACCAGCACCAGCAGTCACACGGTCAACAGGACGTCACGAGCGTGCTCTCAGGCGTCAAGAAGGCGCTGGCGTCCAAGATGAAGCAGTCGGCGATGGCGCAGTCGATCCAGAAGCAGTCGGCCAAGATGTGGGACAAAGTCGTGTCCGGCGGGCTCTCGGGCTCGTCGAGCAACGCGCCGCCGACGGCCGCAGCGCTCGCGCAGCTGGCGAAGCTCGTTGGCGCGATGAAAGCGCCGCTGCACGAGAGCAACCGCGAGCACATGGAGTTCCTGAACCGTCTCTGGGTCTCGTGCTTCGACTCGCAGCCGTTCACGCTGCGCGGCAGCGGCTGGGATCGCCTCGGCCTCAACTACAGCGACCCGATCCGCGAGCTCCAGTTCGTGCTGCCGCTGCACTGTCTCGTGTTCTTCCACGAAGTGCACCGCACCGTGGCGCTGCCGATGTTGAACGACCAGTCGACAGCGAACCCGGACTCGTACGCGTACGCGCTCGTCGGCGCGCGCGTGGCGTTCCTCGTCGCAGATCTGCTACAGCTGAAAGACGGCGCGTGTCTGGGCTCGGAGCGTCCGTTCTGGCGTCTCTTCGAGGACCCGATCGCGTTCTTCGAGCTCTTCAGCATCGCGTTCCGCGCGTTCGACCAGTCGTGGAAGATGAACTCGACCAAGTCGAGCGACATCGGCTTCCACCTCGACTACGTGGCCGAGTTCTCGCAGGAGTTGCTGCGACGAAGCCCCGAGAACGTGCCGGCACTCGTCGAGTGCGCGTATCAGATGCAGCATTGGTGAAGAGAGAGAGAGAGAGAGAGAGAGAGAGAGGTCCAAAGCGGTACGTTGCAAATCAGATGCGCATCGCAACCAACAAACACAGTATTATATGAGCAGCTCTTCTACCAGTACGCTATTGCAGCTCAGTGTCCGAGAGAGGAGGACGATGTGGACACAGCCAGACGGACCATGTCCTCCACAGTTGGACACTCCTTCTTGGTCGCGAATGGCAACAACGCTGCTGCGAATAGAGATGGCGAATCAGCGTCCACACTCTTCTGCTGAAGCAGCAGCAGCTTTGAGACGATCTCCTGCCGCTTTTCGCCACTCTCGAGCTGCGCAAAGAACTCACTGTCGCGGATCACGTCGCTCTAATGGACCCCGAGACAGACACGAAAGGCACATTTTCAGTATCCCCCAGTGCGCCGAGAGCCTCAGACACCGCAGAAAAAAAGCAGAACGCACCAGCGGTGATCTCGAAAACGCACGCGCGAGGGTCGCTTCGAGGTGGCGAAACACGAAAATCACGCCCGACGTGCTGATCGCCACGAGGAAGCGCTCGCACTTGTTCGCGTTCTCAAACACGTCCGCTGCGCAATGCAAACCACGCAGGCGAGGCTTTGTTAGCGACCGATTGGTTCGCCACCGGCACCTGAGATCAGAGAGAGAAGAACGCACCGCAGAACATGGAGGAGGCAGGATAGAGGATGCGAAAGTGGACAACCGCGTTCGGACTCCCCACGACGACGATGCGGCCGCTCCACGTACACGCGACGATCTGCACGAGACCAGCAGCAGCCACAAACTTCGTCAGCGAGCTGCGAGGCGATTGCAATTGATCAGCACATTTGCTTGCGCACCGCATCACGAGGCGTTGCTGGCGATGGCGAAATGGTCAGTCTGTCCAGCGCCACGACCGCCTCCGAGAGCTGCGACACACACAACAAAGCACGCAACCAGCGATTAGCATGCAGTCGACGAACAAAGTTGAGCACCAAAACTCACTTTCGTGCTCCACTGCGTCTCGTAGCCGACCGCATTGAAGACCGAGAGCTTCCCAGACAGCGACGCCATCGCGATGCTTTGCGACTCGCCCGAGCCTCGCACGCCGTCCACGATGTACGCCAGCTCGTCGTCCAGCCCTGCGGTGTGCTGCGGTCCACTCCACGTCTGCACCGTGCGCTTCCGCTGCTGCTGCTCGTCAGACCCGCCGCTGAGCGTCGCGACTTGGAAGAACTCGCCTGAGCTGCAACGGACGACCAGCTGGCTGCTGCCGTTGGCGGCGCTCGCGAGACACTGGAACGCCTCGATCTCGCGCTTGATCTCGAACTTCTCGAGCTGCTTGTATCCGCCCAGCTGAACGATGGATACCAGGAATGTCAGCACCGCATAGCAGAGTAGCCACATCACAACAATCGACAGGCAGCACGCACCGCATTCGAGTCGGCGCGGTAGATGTAGAGCCCGCCGTCGCGCGTGCCGACGACGAGGTCGCCGTCCAGCACCGCCAGATCGCACACATTGAGCGACACGCGCTGCATTTCCGCACACCCACCCACACACACGCCGCGATTCGGATCATCGGTAAAAGGCGCAGTGCATCAGCCGCCGATACACACGCTCCATTGACGTACAAACTCAGAAGATACGCGGAACTCGTCACCGCTTTCCGTGACGACAAAGCACGAGCCCTCCGCAGTCGCCACGAACACCCGCGCCTGCACAGCCACGGTCAGGAAACAAAGACTCAAAATCAGTAGCTGACCGCTCATACTGAGTACACACACTTGCATGCAGCACAGTCAACGCACATCGTTCGCCGAGGACGTGTCGATGCAGATGGACGTCACGGAGCCGTCCACGGTGCAGCTCCGCCATTTCACGAAGCGATCCGCCTTGGTCTTCATGCGAAGTACGCCACCATTACAAGAGAGAGAGAGAGAACAGTTTGACACATGCATGCATGCAACACACATACATACACACACGTACGCACCTTGTAGATCGCGATGTCGCCGTTGATAGAGCCGAAGATGAGCTCCGTGGCGTCGTCGCCGTCCACGTCTCCGATCGCGTGCGCGTTCGGGAGGATCTTCCCGTCGAGCTGCGTCACGAACGTCGGCACGATCTCCAGCTGCATCCACAGGTGCGTACGCAGAAACCATTAAGCACGCCACGAGGCTGCTATCAAGCAGCATGGGCGCGCGCCTAGCTGCTCGTGGGATTCCCATGCACGAACCTGTCGCATGCTTGAATCGCTTTTGCCGCTGATTGACTTGGCTATTGTATGAAACATTTCGCGATCCGAGTTTCCTATACACTCACCTATCATGCGGCGAGACTTGGCGTTTGTATGGGAGAGCCTCGCCGATTTCGCAAACACTTGGCTCGCAGCACATCTCGCTCGTCATTCCCGATCTCGCCACCGACACCCGACCCGACTCGCTCGCCAGCGCACCGCCGGAACACGAGACGATGCTCCACCGCCAGCCGCCGACGCTCCAGCGCTTCGCTGCCAGAGCTGCCGCCCAACGGACGACTGCTGCTGCTGCTGCTTCCCGAGCGGCGCCTCTGCGCTTCAGCGCATTGCGCGCGACTGCCGCCTGCGCGCAGTCGCCACTGCTCACGAGCGCCGCGCACTTCTCGTCGGCCGCACGAGAGCGCTTCGCGTCGTCGTACTCACGCCAGAAGCACGCAAGTGGCGGCGACGACGACGCGACTGCCGAGAAGAAGCCGGAGCTGAATGTGAGCCGCATCGCTGTGATCGGCGGGGGGAACATGGCCGAGGCGATCATCACGGGTGTACTCTCGGAGGAGCTGCTCCCGAGAGAGAAGCTCATCGTCTCGGACCCAAACCCAGGTATGTATGCACGCGCGCGTGTGTGTTAGTGTTGGTAAGCGGGTTGCCGCTATGCGCTGCTACTCACTGCCAACTGATCGCGCCACACTGCAGACATCCGCAAGAAGTACCAGAGCAAGAACATCTTGACGAGCGACCGCAACGCCGCGGCTGTGAAGGACGCCGACGTGATCGTCATGGCAGTCAAGCCGCAAGTGCTCCACGATGTAGGTGGCATTCATGGTGACTATTTGCAATCGCTGCGTATCTGACGCGCATTCATTGGATGCAGGTGATGGAGAGCTTCCAAGGCGCGATGAAACCGAACGCGCTCGTGATTTCAGTGGTCGCTGGCGCCACCATCGAGGGTAAGCGATCGCAATTGCGTCACGCGGACTAATCTGCGAATGGCTATTCACCAACGCTTGCATACGTGCACGCTCGTGGTTACACTGCACAGGCATGCAGGATGTTTTTGGCGAAGACGCCCGCATCATCCGCACGATGCCCAACACGCCGGCAATGATCGGCGAGGGCATGACGGTCTGGTCGCAGTCGTCGGAGGTCACAGAGGAGCAGCACGAGCTGGTACGTGCGCGCATGCGGCTGGCTGGTTGAGATGGATGATGGCTGACGTATCGCCTTGTGTACAACGCAGACGAAGCGCCTTCTCGGAGCATTCGGCATTGAGGTGTTTGTCGACGACGAGAGCTCGCTGGACATGGCGACCGCGCTGTCCGGCTCTGGGCCAGGTAGGAATGAGACTGCCAACTACTGCCCTGCGACCCTGTCGATGTGGAGACGACTCATTCGCACACCCCTTCCTATCTCGTATGACAACCAGCGTACTTCTTCCTCGTCGCCGAAGCGATGATCGACACGGGCGTGCACATGGGCTTCTCGCGAGCGGTCGCCACGAAGCTCGTGCAGCAGACCATGCTCGGCTCTGCGCTCTACATGCAGGCGTCGGACGTGCACCCGGTGCTGCTGCGCAACAACATCACGTCGCCGGGCGGCACGACGGCCGCTGCGATGTACCGCGCCGAGAAGAACGGCTTTCGCGCGGTCATCTCCGACTCGATCTGGGCCGCGTACGAGCGCTGCGTGGAGCTCGGCTCGCCCACGCCCGTGCAGCGCAAGCGTCCACGCTCGTAGACGCGCGGTAGCACTGCTGTAGCCATCGTAGCGACTCTGCCATATACACACTATATACACACAAGCACGCGGACGCCGTCCACAAGCCAGCATGCGCTTTCTTGTCCGCAGCGCTCCGTTCGATTGGTCGTCGAAGATCGCGACGCTTCGAGCGATCCCACTCTTCGCAATACTGTCATCCGTCACATCGCGCTGCAGCATTCTATTGAGCAGGCTTCCTATTCGTTTCCTTTTGGATGTTTTGTTTATCTTGAGGTTTGTATGGGTCGTCAGGAGGCGCCACATTTCCCCATTCGCACCACGAGCACCACGAGCACTCGCCGTTCCTCCGCAGCGCCTGCCTCTCTGCCTGCCTTCTCTGCACGCCGCCTCCATAGACACTACGATGGGTCGCCGCTCTGTCTCGCCGCGTCGCCGCAGCGCCAGCCGCAGCCAGAGCAACCCTCGCCGCTCGCGCTCGCGCTCGCGATCCCGATCCGCGTCCACGAAGCGCCGCTCGCGCTCGCCGTCGCGCTCGCGCGAGAGAGAGCGCGGCGGCGACGGCAGTAGCGGGCGGCGAAAGGCCAGCAGCCGCAGCCGCAGTCGCAGTCGAGAGCGCAATGGCTCGCGTCGCTCGCGGTCGCGGTCGCGTGGACGAGGCGGTGCACCGGGACGCCGCGGTGGCGGAGACAGAGGAAGCGCGCGTCCGCAGCCGCAGAGCCTTCTGGTGCGCAATCTGAGCCCCAACACGACGCCAGACGCACTGCGACGCGCATTCTCGAGACAGCCGGGCGACATCCTCGACGTGTACTTGCCGAAGGACTACTCGACGAACCAGCCGCGGGGCTTCGCCTTCATCGAGTACGTACCAATGACTCTGGTGAGCCGTTGCTGAGATGTGGCGCCAGCTGATAGCATGTGATGGTGGTGTCCTTCTGGCTGCAGGTTTGGTGACTCGCGAGATGCGCGCGAAATAAAGTACCAGATGGATCGCTCGACCTTCGAGGGACGCGAGATCGCAGTGCTGTTCGCGCAGCAGCGGCGCAAGACGCCAGAGCAGATGCGAGAAGCGCCGTCGTCGTACGTGTGAAGCCTGCCAAAGTCTGTGTGACGCGATCTTCTAACACGCTTTCTCTCTCTCTCTCTCTCTCTCTCTCTCTCTTTTCGTTGCAGCCCACGTCGCAAGTCCCGTTCTCGCTCGAACTCTCGTCGAAGGTTCGCCCAGAGATCTCTTGCATGCTTTGCATATGAATGGGCGAAGTTGCTGATTGCTATACTGTGCCATCACCTGCTTCCTATCAACAGCTCCAGCCCGAGCGATCGACGCCGCGGCGACTCTCGGAGGTATGTTTGATCGCCAGCTAACAATGATGTGTGCGCTGTGAATGACGCTCGTGAGAATGTGCAGAGATGGCAAGCCCGCAGCTGCCGAAAGGGACTCACCCCGAGCGAGACTCTCAGACGTACGACGCACGGCTTTCCGTCGTGTTGATGGACATCGTGCGTTCATGTGACTGATTTGTGGAGTCATGTTGTGCTGCCATAGGACTAAGTGGGTGAGTGCGGAGAGCTGTGTGAGCGAGCACCTACGCTCTCTCATTCCCCATTCACGACTCGAACTCACCCGCTCACTTCGTCATTCGAGATCTTGAGCGGATGGTGAGTGAATGGAGGACACCAAGCGCCAAGTGAGTGGATCCACGTGCAATACGAGATACCCAAGAGAAGAAAACAATCGACAAAGAAGCACTTGCATTTTAACGCGATCAAGAAAGCCATTGCCGCTCGAAGACTGCTCAAGGATGAACAAGTTGTCAGAGCCTCTCCAGTTGTGTGAACACGATGAAGGAAGCGAGCGAGATGCTTTCACCGCTGTCCATGTATGGATTTGCGAAGAGCTTCCTCCATGTGGTATCACTGAGCAAAGCATTGTGCTGGCTCTGCGTGCTCCTCAGGTTGCATTCGTCTCAAGCGGAGCACGAACGATCGAAGAGCGCCAGGATCAAGCACGAGGAAACGCACGACATGCATGAAGAGCTCTATTACCATAAAACAAAACACTCGCACCAACTTGCACAAGTGCAGCAGCAGCAGCGGGATGGAGTGGAAGTCTAGCCGCCGATCAGGATCATCGGGCGGTTCTTCGCCTTCGAGATGCCGTACATGTCGCCGTGGCCGCCGAGCGCAAACTTCTTCCTCTTCACCGCCACGTCGATGATGTCGCGGATGTCGTCGTCCGGGATCTCGTACCGCATCGCGTCGCGCAGATTCACCTCCGAGTTGCCGAAGAGACAGACTTTCAGGTTCCCGTCCGCCGTGAGTCGCAGGCGATTGCACGAGCCGCAGAAATGCTCGCTCATCGACGTGATAAAGCCGAACTGGCCCTTGAAGCCAGGCACGCGGAACGCCTTCGACGTGTCGTTCGGGTCGTCTTCGAGCTTCTCGACCACTGGATACTTGTCGCGGATCACCGCCATCATCTCCTTGAACGACACGAAGGTCTCGTCGTTCCACTTGTTGCTGTCGAATGGCATCCACTCGATGAAGCGCACGTCGACCGCCATCTTCTCCGTGAACGCGACAAAGTCCACGATCTCGTCCATGTTGAAGTGCCGCATCACGACACAGTTGATCTTCACGGGCGAGAAGCCGAGCGCCTGCGCTTCCTTGATCGAGGCCATCACGCGCTGGAAGCCCTGCCGTCTCGTAATGTTCGCGAACTTGTCCGCGTGCAGCGTGTCCAAGCTGATGTTGAGTCTGTCGACGCCCGCAGCTTGCAGCGCTTTGAGCTTGCGCTGGAGCACGATGCCGTTTGTCGTCACGCCGACCGAGTTGATGCCCTCGATCGCCCGCAGCTGCGCGACGAGGTCCACCAGATCGCGGCGCAGCAGCGGCTCGCCGCCAGTCAGTCGGATTCGGTTCACACCCGCGGCGGCGAAGAGCTTCGCCAAGCGGACGATCTCGGGCGTCGAGAGCAAGTGGTCCTGCGGCTGCAGGTCCACGCCGTCCTCCGGCATGCAGTAGAGGCAGCGCAGGTTGCAGCGCTCGGTCAGCGAGATGCGCAGGTACGTGTGCTCGCGACCGAAGCGGTCGACCAGCTGCGGCGTGCGAACGGCCATGTGCTCCTGCAGTCAGACAAAGTGCACACACGTAAGTCTCTATCAGCCGTACGCTGCCGTCATGCACATGTGCGTCTTGCTCACCGCTTGGCGAATCTGCCGCAGCATGCCTCGGATCTGCTGCAGAGACTCCTCGGGGGTCGGCCGCTGCATGTCGTCGTCATCTTCCGAGGGGACCGCGGTATCAGCGCTCGCCTTGAGGAAGTCTGCAAAGCCCGGCCCGCGCTCCACGCGCTTCTTCCACTCGGGGCGGCTCGTCGCGGCACTGCTGCTGCTGCTGCTGCTGCTGCTCACCAAGCGCACTCCCAGCGGAGAGCTCCTCGCAGCGGACAGCGGTACTTGCGCAGAGCGGCCAGGAGCTGCTGGCGTCGCAAGCGGACGCCATCGCGTCGCGAGACACATGCGCGGGCCTCTCATCGTCTGCGTGCGTCGGTGCGTCGGTGCGTCTGGAGGGCGGAGACGGCTGCGGTTGCTCGTCTCTCTCGCTCTCGCCTGCTCGTGGCTGCTGTTTGACTTGTGAGTGAGCTGGTGAATGAGTGAGTCTCAAGAGTGATGGTCGCTCCATGTTCAGAAAAGAGCCCATCAGCGGAACACACAGCGATTGCGCAACATGACACGCATGCCCGAGTGGCGGATCGCTTGGCAAGCAGCAGCAGCAGCAAGTACTGCTATATTCCATTGCATCACACCACGACACTCACGGCAAGGACGGCGACGCCTTCGAGACGGCGCCGTAGTCGTCCTCGAGCCGCTGGCGCAGCAGCAGGCGCTGCACGAGGCGCTCCCAGCGCTTCGCGACGAGCTGCTGGTTCTTCTCGATCGCCTTCTCGATCGTGCTCTGCTGCATGTGCGCGTGCGCGTCCGTGAGCAGCTCCAGCACGCTCTCGGCGACGACGATGCCGTCGAACTTTGGCGCGTTGCGGTCGCCCTTGACCTCAAAGCCCACGACCGCCGGCGCAAAGTCCACGCCGAGCTGCTGCACGACCTTCTCGATGCGCGGCAGCTGCACGTGCACAGCGCCGCGGGGCACGTGCGCTGCGCTCCAGAGCTCGATGTTCCCGTACGAGTTCTTCGGCACGATCCCGTTCACTACTGGCGGCGGCACGAACGCGCTCGTCTGCCACACGCCAAACATCGCGCGCGCGCCGTCTCGGTTGGCGCTATTCTCACCATTCTCGTCGCTGTCGTCGCCGGAGTCCTGCGCTGCCGTTGCATTCTGCGGCTGCTTGCCCTTCTTGTACCAGATCGCAGGCATCTCACGGTCCGCGTCCTTCACTTCGCGGCCGAGGCGGCGCCACTGCCACGCCGAGCGCGTGACCTGGATGTGTTTTCGGAGAAACACCGGCTGGCCGTTGAAGATGCCCACCGCTTTGCGCGGGTACACGCACTCGAAGCAGCCGAGGTGGCGCTCGAGACAGTACAAGTGGTGCTTCTTGAAGCCTTCGAGGCTCGCGGGCATCTCCTCCGACTCGGTCCTCGCCAGCAGCTTCGCCCTCTCGTCCGCCAGCAGCTCGTCTTCTTCCTCCACGCTGCGGAATGGGCTGTAGCCCACGACTCGCTGCGGTTTGCTCGCCGCCTCTGCGTTCAGCTTCTTCAGAGCGCCGCCGAACCACTTGTCTGCGATCCGGAAGCGGAGCGTCTTGCTCCACTTGGTAGCGTAGCGCGGCGTGACGTCCACGAGGTGCTGCGCGTGCGTGAGGCTCACCACGTAGCTGAACGGCGCGCTTTTACCCCGCAGCGTCTCGACCTCCCGCGGCTGCGCGACGATCTTCCGCAGCGCGTCGACGTGCACCCATGCGCGCGTCTTCTCGTCCAAGACCTCCGTCCAGATCCAGAAGCTCTGCGTCGACGCGATCTCTGCGCTCGCAGGAGTGTTGGCTTCTGCTCCAGATCGCGTCCGCGATCGCTTTCGACTGCGGACGCTGGCTGGAGACGCAGCGGACGACTCGAACGCCTTGGATTGCTGGACCAGGAGCGCGTCCAGCGCGCTCGTGTGCCGACAGTAGAGTCGCAACGCGCGGCAGAGCGCAGTGAAGAGCACCGCCAGCTCGTAGTCGCGGCCTTGTCGGTCGAAGAACACCTGCATGAGTCTCGACTCGGTCAGCAGCTCACTCCACTGGCGATGCGATGCCTCCTGGTGTTCGTGGCTGTGCTCTCCAGCAGTAGCGTCAGACGCCGAGAGCATCTGAAAGTGCTGGCTGAACCAGCGCACGAGCATCTCGAGCGAGTACTTTAGCGGATGGCTCTTCATCTCCGTGTAGAAATCAAACCCGCTGCCTCTGCCTCTGTTGGCACGGCTGGTATCGCACGTGAGCGACAGCAAGAGACCGCGCAGCACGGGCGACTGGCAGAGCGCGTTCCACTTGAGCTGCGTCGCGAGCAGCAGCAGCAGGTGGCTCTCGTGCAGCGCCAGCTCGCGCTCCTTGTCCGCCCGGGACATGCGCTGCGCCTTGCGCTTCTGCTTTTGCTTCTGCTGCTGCCTCGTCGCCTTCGCGGCCTCCTGCTGCAGCACCTGGTTCACCTGCTCCCAGTTCACTCTCTGTAGATCCATCAACGTCTGCTCGTCGTCGCCGTCGCTCTCGTAGTCGTCATCGCTCTCGTCTCCAGCGGTGGCTTCTTCGTCGGGTTCTTCGTACATCTCGTCGCCGTCGTCATCGCTGTTGCCACTGTCGTCTTGGTCGTCACTAGCACCGCTGTCTTCCCTTGGGTGAGTTTCAGCAGTGTCGCTCGGATGCTGCAGTGTTGCAGCAGTCTGCGCGTGTGGTGCTGACTGAGCGGCGGACGCGCTCGGAGCTGCTGGCGTCGCGACGTCCTCCCAGTCCACGTCCTCGCCGTCGTCCAGCTCAGCGTCCGAGTACTCGAACTCCTCATCCTCGTCCTCTTCCCCACCTGCTGCTCCTCCCGCCGGCACAGCAGCAGCAGCAGCAGGGACTGTGGCGGCGTCTCCATCCATCCACTCCACGCCGTCGTCGTCGCTCTCGTCGCCGCCGGAGCGCGTCATTTCGATGTCAACCTTTGTTTTGGGTCGAATTGTTTGGAGCTGCAATTTTATGTAAACCGAGAGTATGCACGCTGAAAGCCTGTGAGTCCTTCCACACCTTTCCAAAGGCATTTATGCTCCAATGGAGGGAGCCAAATCTTCTCTATCCTTTCCGAAGGCAGCCGATTCTAGGTGTTGCTGCGAACAAAATCTCTTGAACTCTCTATGGCGCAGTGCAAGCTCTACATCTTCGTAAAGTGGCTCGTCGTGCGCGCGCGCAGCTCGTGGGGCAACCCCAGGCGCTCCGGGTAGAACGTGTGGCTGCTCGGGTACTCGAGCAGGTTCTCGAGCCGCGCCGAGTAGATGTCCACGTAGCGCTGCACAAAGGTCGCGAACTGCGACGGGTACGAGTCTGCGCGGAAGACCGAGCCGAAGTTCGCGTTGATCATGCCCTCCATCGTGTTCTGGAGCTCCTCGTGGATGTCCACTAGGTGGCTCACGAACTCGTGGTCCTGTCATCACGACAAAGAGACAGAGAGCAGCAGATTGGACGATGCACTATCTCGCGAGTAATCACAAAGCGACAAAATAGGACTCACCTCAGGCTGCGAGTGGCGTCGGAGCTCGTTCTGGATCTTGCGCATGAGCTCTTCCAGCGCGCTGAGCTGGAAGGTCAGGAACACACGACAGCATTCCGTGTGTTAGCTCATCCATAGGAGAGTTCGAAGAGGACAACTCGCGCGAGCCTCACCTGGAAAGCGAGGAACTGGTATTCCGGCTGCCGCTGCACCTTGATTTCGTCTTCCAGCTCGCTATCCACGTGCCGCAGGCAAGGACGGTAAGTATGCATGATGCCGCAGATTCTCATGGCACAAGGATAGATCTGTCAAACGCACCGAATGATTGCTCCCGTGCGCCAGCCGTTGATGCGCGACGGCTCCACTAGATCCGAAAAGAGGCTGTCTCTGCGCGTTCACGAGGAGCACGGTTGCGTGGTGTTAGATCCAACAGCGATTCAGAGCCAGCCAGCCTCACAGCGACCCCAAGATCGAACGCGTACCCGATGTAGAGCACGCGGTTGCCCCCCCAGCCAGTAAGGCGCGTGAGGTGGTGGAGACTGCCCTGTGTGTACACCTGGTTCTGCTGGAACTGCCGCACCGCCTGCCACTGTACCGTATAACAAAAGAGGACACACAGCCGTCAGTCGCTGGACTGCCAGATCGCGCCGCGGTGTATCAGAGAGAGTCATTATTGCACCTGGACTTGCTTGATATCGGGCTCGAGCAGCCGAAACGCGCGGTGACGCGTGTAGAAGTTCGGCTTGCGAGCGCTCACGATCACGACCTCAAACAGCTGGTGACAACAACAACGGACGTGAGACTCGCAGAGCTGCTTGTTGGCTGTTCAGAATGAGAGCTTTGGTGTCACCTGTCGCCAGTCGTCGCCGATCATGAACCTGAGCCCCGCGTCGATGTACTGGTACGAGCTGTTGGTGCACAGAAACATCTTCTTGCCGGATTGCTACCGAGTCACAACGCGGCAGGCATGAGTGGTGAGGATTCATGCAGAGATAGCAGACAGCAGGCAACGGACTCAACGACAAGACGCACCCGAATACGCTCCAAGAGCGGCAGCAGCGTTGGGTTCGGCTCTATGTACCGCGGCAAGTCGAGCGCCACCGCCTTGTGCATCTTGCCGCTCACGTGCACCTGCGCGATCGCCGCGTGCACGTCCTCGACGATCGCGATGGGCTCGTACTCGATGTCAGCCTCAATGAGGTGCTGCACGACGTCCGCGAAGAGACACGCGTGCGCGACGCTGAAGAGGTCGTTGAGCGGCTCCATCTTGTTGTCACGGTGGTGCACCGACACGTGGCGCGAGCCGTCGTAGAGTTCCATGATCTCCTCGCGCGAGAGCCGCTGGCGGCCGCGGTACACGCCCGTGTAGCAGAGCTTCTGGTGCGAGCTGATCTTGCAGAGCAACCCCTTCTCGCGGTCGATCGCGAGGCCGCGGATCGCGAACGTCGGGTCGTATTGGAGGATCGACACGCCTTCGGGGTAGCGGAGCTTGTTCACCTAGGTAGAATTGGCAGCCGCCACAGAGTTAGCCAGTCAGTCATACAAACAGCAAGAGCAGCAAGGAGTCGCACCAGATAGTCCCGCGCCATGGAATAGATGAGGTGCTGGAGCTCTTCCGTGTAGTGGCACAGCGTGTAGTCATAGTCTGCGTGCAGCAAGAGCGACTGTCAGTCAGAGGACCAGTCTCGCCTTGCACCGCTCAACAAAGCGATGCGCACCAAAGCCGACGACGTCGATGTTGGAGAGGCTGCAGGCGCACAACAGCACACATCAGCGTATTAGAGTCTGTGCACGTGGCATTCGCAGATAGACACACACGCAGAGCAGATGCGCACCGCAAGTGGTTGTTCGCGAACACTTCGTTCGACTCGATCGTCGGGTTTGGCGTGAAGTCTCGCACCAGTCGCTGCAACAACCACGCACGCACACAGTGTAAGCGCTGTACGCACACGTGCAGCGCAGTACAATCCAGCGCTCTTCACATGCGCATCGCGCACACACAAGAGCCACACGTACGTCGAACTCGTCCACCAGTTGCTGGATCGACGTGAGGTTTTCCGGGATCGAGGCGTGCAGCTTGGGCAGGTACGTTAGCGTCGAGAGCGAGCGACTGGCGGCGCTTGCGACGGAGCTACTGCGGTGTAGCCCAGCAGCGGCAGACGCGCTGCCTCGCGCGGAAGAGGACGCGCGCAGTAGGAGCGTTCGCGCGCGCATCATGGCTCGCGCTGTCGCTTCAGTTGGCTGTGACGTTTTCTGGAACACGCACAGCGAGCACCCTCCAATAGAATGCTGTCCTCCCAAACAGAATTCCACAGAAACGCTGAAAATGCGATCACACATTTGTCAATGGGCAGGCGCTTCGCGAGCGCTGCGACGACGAGGTCTGCACCGCGGAGACGCGGCTCCCGGAGCTCTTTGTACCGCAGATCGTGGAGCTGTATGCGCTGTGTGCGCTTTGACGTCGTACGCGCCGCCCACACGACAACCGTTTGCAACCAGAAACGCCATGGTGGCGAGGTGTGGATAATCGGCAGCGGCTGCCGAACCTGCCTGCCTCCAGACGGACTCGAGCGCATTCGAGGCGCGCTTGCGTTGGCTGTCATAGCGAAGCAGACGAGGGCGGTCGCCTGAGCTTGATAACAGCGTCTTGCCTGCGCGCGAAAGCTGTGGATGCCGATCACACTCTCTCAACATTTTTTGGCGCTTCCAAAAGTTGGAGATTGGCTTGCATGATATGCCAGTGGTTCGATCGTCAGCGAGTTCGCCGCTCCCTCGCCGCTTTCGAGACAGTCGATAATCGCGAGAGCAGCTGAAGGACATACGTATCCCGAAAGGTCCGATACCTCCTCGACTTTTGGACAGCAGAGGTTTTGCGCGACTGCTTTATCCGATGCAAAGCGGATCTCGTTGCACCAGGCTATGTCCTGCATTAGGCACTGCGGAGGCAGTCACATCTAGCGTCAGATCGGATGCTTCTGCGTCAATGAGCAACATGCAGGCGACCGATACATGATGCGCCGGCGAGGATATCAATTGCTGATTTTGATGCTCACGATTACAGCGCGAGATCCATGTCTGGAGAACCCCTCGGCTTATCTATGCCCTGACATTCCAGGTCCCGTTTCCGTTGGTCACGTTGCTAAGAGAGGAATGCAGCGGAAGGAAGCTAGTGACAGCTTCGGTCTGCAGTACCTCGGTCTTGTTCGCGTGACTCTGGTCTCCAGAAGAGGAACGGGTCGACGACTGCTGCTAACTCCAGTACCAAGACCGATATCCCGGAGTGTCGACATCAATCTCGGAGCTCGAAGTCGAAGGGGTGTGCAGGCGAAGTCATGGCGATCCAGCCACCTCGAGTCATCGAGCTGTCGTGAATCGAAATCGTATCGCCGAAACCTTGAACGCTGCGTCTCTGTGTTCGAGAGGAGCAACTGCTTACCTAGCAGGATCAGCAGCTCGTTGTCATCTGGAATGGAGAGATTTGCTTACTGCTTCCTTGAAACAACGACAGCGCAGGTGATAAACTTACCCTCAACTTGGCGAACAACCGTGAATTTTTGCGCAGTGATGCTTTGGGTGAAAGCAAATTCATAAGGACCAGGCACTCCCACTCCTCCTGGAGCGATTTGTGGACAGCACGGCTGGCACTCTCAATCTCGTTCGCCTGCTGCGGCTCTACCAGCGAAAGATACGCGTCGCCTGTATGTGAGGCGGTCGTACCAACACAGCCAGAGCGAGCGAAGGAGCAGCACCTGCTCAAAGCTTGCCGATCGGCCGTCCAGGAGCACACTCGCATTTCTTCTGCGTTCCTCGCACTACCCCAGCTCACACGAACAGCCATGCACTCACGCTCGTTGGCTCCGATTCTGCTGCTGCTCTGCTGCACCATGCCGTCCCCAGCGCACGCAGAACCGGCCGCGAGTCGTCCTCCGCTCGTCGCGCGCAATGCGCCAGCGAGCAGCGACAGCAGTGCGAGTCTCTCGTTCAAGATCCTCCAGCTCGCCGACCTGCACTTCTCTGGCGTCCCGACATATCCGTGTCAAAACGCACCAAGCAATCTCACAGACCAAGAACTGCCATGCACCGAGGCGCTCATGTCCGCA